>JAOEGS010021500.1:0-26525 GCA_025447755.1 Corythornis vintsioides | reverse complement strand
CCTGGAGGTGGGTAGGGAGGGTATTTATTCCTCCACTCAGTTTGTTACATCTTTTACAAAATTGGAGTTGTCTGTTTCACCAGAACTTGTCTATTATACCAGTAAGATCTTGTTTGTTATACATCTACTTCAGCAGCATGTGTTTGGGCCCTCAGTTGTGTGATATCAAGAGTAATCAAGCCTTTTTATAGGAAAGGCTGGTGAGAATATTTGGAGTGATTATTGTGATGTTGATGCTTTTTACTTTACATAACAAGTAGAAGCATACTGTAGTTACTGTAATGCAAATAATGATGACAACAATACTTCTTTGCAGCAGACAGTATATAACTTCTTTTGGGCTTCAGTTATTTTAGAAAATTGCCATCTGGTCTCTCATACCTCTCAAATTAATTTTGTAATTGCAACCCTCTAAGATACTCATCAGAAAATTCCCCTCAGCTCTTTGTTTTTTGTTTGATTTTTTTTCTTTTGGTACAGTGATGTTGGAACACTGTTGTCAAAGTCTTTAAAAGCCAAATCAGTTTTTCTTCTTACTATTAGGTGAAGTAGCCTCAGTCTTTGTGTTGCTAGCTGTTACATGTGGCCAACTTTGTATTCTTACATTACCTATTTATTTGCCAATGTACAGATCCTCTTGAAAACTTTAGCACTCAAGACATGATGTGGATTTTGAATGCACCCTGCAAGATTTTGATTCCATAAATGAAATGTTAATATGATAACCTGAAATAGATATAGTCCTGTTTCCACTTCATGACATTTAAAAGGGAATCTGTTTTCAGTTTCTTCAATCAGCTCACTTGCATTACAAAAGATAAGTACCACTTGGCATGACTGGACTCAAAAATAAATACTAAAATAATAACTCTATAGTAATGGCTGAAATTCTTAACACCTATAGTGAGAGGAATGGGTGCTTTTCCCCCAACAGACTGAAACAGAAATGAAAGCTGCCTCCAAATGTCACTTACAGCCTTGAAAACATGATCATTTAAGTATTTTAAGTTCTTTTATTAACCTTATTTTTTTTTTAAGCTTTATCTTAGTGACTGAAACCTTAACAATCAAATTAGTATACCTTCTTGATGGTGTGTATTTGACTACCATTTGATACCAAACATATGTATGTATATACACACGTGTATATATATGTGTGTATATATTAAAACAATACAGATCAATTATCTGAGTTCTTGCTAAGGGTTTGAACATTAGAACTATGTTTAAATAGCTAATAGAATCCTTTTAAAGAATTTTGATTCTAAATGATACATCAGTCTCTTTCTGAAACTGATCTTACTGCCCTGAGCCCCATGTGTCTTGCACTGCCTATAATTTCCATGAGCAAAAAGACATCAAACGTCAACATTTGAGAGCAAATCCAAAAACCTTTTCAAAAATTAAAATTAAAGATTCTGAAGACTTTATATTTCTGATGTACAACAAATAATTCAAACTGACACTTCAGTGACTGAACATCTTTCTGTACCTGAAAGCCTTGAATAACTCTTTTGCATCTCTAAATTCTATTAACACTGACCCATATAATGAAAATGCTGCTTCTTGACTGATGAATGTTGTGTGTTGACTAGCTTATAAAATGGTTTATTTGGGAAATATATCTGAATTTAACAACCTGAGGTAACATCTACCATGAAAAAAGTTTCCAAAGCACTGTGTGAGACTGAAATACAGAATTACCAAAAGAACTAAAAACAAGGAAACAAAACAACAACAAAATCTATTTGCTTTATTCACTCTACTGGTGGTTTAGTTCTACATTTTTCTTATTTGTCCCTGCCTTCATCTTGCAGTGACCTCACAGGCATTTAAGAGATATGTGATATAGGCCAGACCTGGACATATTTAACAGATAGAATCATTGAATCATTTAGGTTGGAAAAGACCTTCTAAGATCATTGAGTCCAACTATTAACCCTACTCTACCAAGCCCACCACTAAGCCATAGCTCCAAGCACCACATCTGTATGACTTTTAAACACATCCAGGGATGGTGACTCAGCACCTCCCTGGGCAGCCTGTTCCAATGCCTGACAATCCTTTCAGTAAAAGAAAAATAATTTAAATGTCTGATTTAAACCTCCCCTGGTGCAGGTTGAGACCATCCCCTCTTGTTCTGTCACTAGTTACTTGTGAGAAGAGACCACCACCTGCTTCTCTACAACATTTTTTTAGGTAGTTGTAAGGCTTCCCCTCAGCCTCCTTTTCTTCAGACTAAATAACCCCAGTTCCCTCAGCCTCTCCTCAGAGGACTTGTTTTCCAGTCCTCATTTAAAGCATTAAAAAAAGAATAATTGAGGTTTGATGAGCAGAAAGTAAATGGACACTTTTTTTTTTCATTTCATTGGCACAGATCTATGGCTTAAGGATTTGAGGGATTCTTGAAAATGTCAAAGAAGACTCATGGTACAGAAGGAATGGGGAGAAAGAGATGGAAGTTGTGCAGTGGGAGAGAGAGAAACAAAGAGAAGGGAGGTGAAGGAAGAAATAACTTAGAACAATTATTTTGGTTCTTCAGATGCTCATTTTTTATTCTTTATAAAGTGCTGCAGGTTTCTGGTGTTAGGTTTTTTTTTACTTAGTTATCTGACTGCTTTTGGCAAGAAAAGTGGCCTTATCCTTTTTCAGTGGCATTCCTTTGTGATTCCTATACACATCCAAACCATTTTGTAAGTGCTGCTTACCAGTTGTAGTATGGATTGCACTGGTTCTTGCATTGTGTGGTGTGAATTCCAAAGGGGTTTCAAAGGTTGTGACAGACTCTCTAGCCTGCCCTTTGTTCCTTGTGTGTAAATTTTGATGATTGGAAGTTTTCCATAGTTTTATAAAGTATTTGTTTGATATTTTCTGTGCTGCACTACAAAAGATTCTGCACAGTTTTCTATATTTAACAAAATGTTCTTAAACACAGTCCTCATATGAAGGAATAGTTTTGAATTTGCATGTATTTATTTGCTGTCTCCTGTTTGAAAGAACTCAATTAGCCACATTGAAAAGACTGTTACAACATGAAATAACTAAATGTTATGGGAAATTAATAAAACTTATGACCTTGCAATAGTAAATTTTGATATTATGAGGAAACTGAGCCAAAGAAAATGGTTCAAGAAGCAGGATGCTAGAATAGCTCATTGAATGCTGGGTCACAACAGGATTTTTTTCCTGTATGGGCCCACAGAAACATTTCTCAGCCTAAACTGAACTTGTGTTTATTTAATTTGCTTCTGGTATTTATTTCTGCTTCTGAATGTATCAATAAAATATGGTTTTATTTAAGATAACTTGTGTATGTCTTGGATAAAACAAACAAACAAAAACTCCCTCTACTTCTGGGGGAGTAAGACCAAGGCAGTTAATGGCCTTATGGCTGGGTAGTCTGTGGGAGAAGTTTGTGGGTATCTCCCTGGATGTGACTATAAACTCTGAAGGGTTCATAGCAACAAATGAGAAGGTAATGCCAGAAGTATTTAATCTGTTTGGTTACAAAGAAAATAAATGTCTGTAAATGTAGTTCTGGTCTAAGTTAAACTTTACTTTGCAATGTAAACCATTCAGGCTCATGTTGGGAGCAGAGAAGGTATCATCAGTGTGCTGGTTTAGTCTCCACCTGACAAACTTTACCTTTTCTACAGGTTATGGTTTCTAATTTTTAGTCAGTAAGAAGCAGGCTTTATGTTAAGATCTCTAATGTTGAGAGCTAATTGAACTCTATACATTTTGTAAAGCTGCTAATACATTGATGTTGAGGCCAACTGTTTTTTTTTTTATACAAAATATTTGTCTTGAGTTACATCACTCTAGGGTAGAAAATGGCTATATGGCCCACTAAGGCACAGCAAGAGACACACTTGGTTCAAATGGTATTTGTGGAATATCCACAAATCATATTTCTTAGATTTCATGGGAAGAGAGTATTATTATTTTTAGTCTTAAAAGCACCAAGGTATTAAATCTCAATAATTGTAATTGCCTGAAAAATACAAGTTGGGATGAGATTTTCAGGGCAGTTACAGCTGCAGAATATCTTTGCATCTTCACCTGCAGAGAAAAATTTTCATGTGACTTTGCTTTAAGGGAGGTATGTACTTGAGTTACCAGGCCATTGTAACAAGAATGTTGGTTTCAAACAGGAACAGGTGACTTGGCTTTGGGGATCAGAAGTTCCCTGTGTGGATCAATATTCACAGAATTCACTGCACACTGTCCATCCTTTAGTAGTAAGATGGTAATCCCAGAAGCATTGGTGTAGCAATACTTGGTTTTCTGGCACTGCTTTATTGTGCCCCTTTACGTTGGTGATGAGCAGTTACTCCTGTTGTGCTTAATCATGCAAGTAGTCTTTCTTTACCAAAGACTTTCCTAATTGGATAAGGCTACTAGAGAGGGGAATATAATGCCCAGAGTTAACAGTGACAGTGTCTGAAGATGTTACATTGGTTAAATTATTTTATTTATTTTTAGGTTTGATTAGGAAATAAGTCAACTAGGATGAAGTTCTGAAGGAAAGAAGGCAAGGTTTGGTGCTAGGCAGAAAACCATGCAAGGGTGCTGCTGCTGAGTACAGATGAGGAAGGAGCAGTGGGAAAAAGATTCAAAACAAGGCAGGGCACAGACAGGGTGAAGGAAGTCCTGCCAAGGCCTGGTTTCTCTCTGCTCTCTGCTTTGGCAGTTTCTGTAACTGCTCCTGCTCTCTGGCCTTCCTGGCTTTTCTTCCCCAGCAGTTTGTTTTTCAGGCAGTATGTCTGGGAAAGAAGGAAAAAGCAACACCTAAGTTGTTGCACTTTGAAAATTATGTTCTATCTTAAATAGCATATTGATCCAGGTCAGTGCAGTAAAGGAATTGTCCTTTTTGAGACTTGGTTTATCTGATCTCCCTTTATTTGCAACAGGTCCTGAACTCATGCCTGTAATACCATAATTCATGTATCAGCTCCTGCCTTTGGAGCTCTGTTCTGTTGTTTTCACATATTCATTTTTTAAAACATATCCTAGGTTGCAAAAGTTCTGGAAATACTATGTTTCCTTTTCTAAATTGGATTGTAAAGCAATTTATTCCACTGCCCTATCTCTGAACACTTCTGCTTTTTCATGCTGCTTTGTGAATGAGCCCATGTGAAAAACAAACTAAACAGTTGGAAAGTAATGAAACAAGCAAACTCCAAACTGCCTTTAAAGTACAGAACATAAATGAGTGAAGGCTAGATATTTTTTACATATATTTTACAGTTCATTTTGGCAGTAATATCTAAAAGGTATAATGTTTATGTGCTGCTGAAGGATGAAAACTAGTTAAATTATTGAGTTACATGTGGTTTGACCAATCAAGTGCATTGGGGGTAAAAATGTAGCCACTCAGCCTGTCTGTCAGGTTCAAGCTTCTTTTCCATGTATAACCTTTAAATAGTTTAAATATTCTGTCACTTCTGTTTTCTTTTTTGAATCTTATGAATTCTTTCTTAGAAGTTTTGCCTTAGCACATATCACCTGTGGTACAATGCTGAGTTTGTAGAGATTTCTACTGTACAGGACTTTTGAAATACATTATAAACTGCTATGTTTTCCCAGGCATGATGTGCCTTTTACCCCACTGTGTGACTAGCAATACACAATTATGCATTATCTTGCCAGTTCAACTTGGACCACTTGCTTTAAAAAAGATCCAGCCTTCTCTTTTGGTGGTCACTTTGAACTTCTGTGTGAGAGCAGCTGATTTAAGATTCCCTGAGTCCAGAACCTTAATCTAGGGACAAATTACTCAAATACTTGTCCATGTACAAAAATACCTGTCCTTTAATAACAAGTTTTGTTGTTTAAAAATTTATATTCTGTTTGGTATTAGTTCATACGTAGCTATTTTCTGTAGCAGGTCTGATAGTTGCTAATACAGATAAGCAGCCATGATATTTTTAAATGGCAGACTTCTACACAGCATATACAGAGGAAAAAACAGTAATACAACTGTGGTTGGGTGATTTAGTGCACTGAAAGTTGAACAAGACACACAAAATTTGCTGAAAACCAAGAAATTAGTCAAGTGAAGCACATTACAATTTTTATCTTATGCAGATTAGTGTGTTTGAAACAGTAAAATAGTACCATAGGATTTATGTGAAAATATTCATTATTAACACAGATTTGTAATCTTCCAAAGTAGTGATTAGTAGGAAAAAGAAAATTAGTGCTTTCAGTTTAGTCATTGAAACAAGAGGCTTGAAATACTACAAGAACAAGGCAAATTGAAAGCATGCTTGAGATTGTTTGTTTTTATCTAAGGTAAGATATGGGAAAGGAGAAGGAATATTCTGATTAAAACCAATAAACATG
Organism: Corythornis vintsioides; assembly: GCA_025447755.1. Classification (NCBI taxonomy): domain Eukaryota; kingdom Metazoa; phylum Chordata; class Aves; order Coraciiformes; family Alcedinidae; genus Corythornis; species Corythornis vintsioides. The sequence continues at coordinate 20,177 of JAOEGS010021500.1, read as the reverse complement.
AAACATACTATACATCATGGTATGTTATGGTGCTGTGTATATGGAATATCTGAGAGCAACTGAAATTTTTATTGGTGTTTTTTGGGCAGTAAACATGAGTAAATTAAAATAGAGTAGTATAACAAATTATCTTAATGAGATACTGGCATATTGAGGCTGTGAAGAAGCCATTCCTACTAATTGTCATCATGTAAGTATAGAACTGATTGAGGAGAGGCTGGGTGAATAAGGAAGTATCATGTTTTACTACACATGGGAGTTTTGCCCTTGGATGTTTTCTGTAATAAACCCTTGAAAAGTTTTGGGAAGAAACACAGAAATAAGTAGGTGATGGATGCATCATCAAATATTTACAATGCAGGGAGTTTAAAAGGCCTTATTATCTAGGCTTCTTGAACCTTTTGAAATGGTTCATAGCCAAAGCAAAATGTGGAGTTATCAAATGCACTTTCTGGTTGTAAGGGTGATTGTACAAGAAAATTTAGAGCTACAGTTCTAGAGAGAGAGAGAGGGGGAGAGACTTCTGTTGTTTCAGTGGTTGTGAAAATCAAGATGATGTACATTTAGTGATGAACTGTGAAAAAACAAACTACTGATTAAAGGTAAGAAATAAAAGCTTGTCTTTGTAGTAAAGTCATATAAAGAATGTACAAGGTCTTACTGGAAGTGATAATGTTTCCAACTGCTTCCTCCCCCCCCACCACTTTATGTTTGAGGGATTGATGAAGTGCATCTTCTGCATAGAAAATGATGGTACCCGTTGTTAATTTTAATTGTACTTTGTTGCTTTAATTGTTCTTTCATCAGAGTTTTAATAATGGTTGCAGTCCTCTTTCTTGGATTCTTCCTCTTCAGTTGTTACTATGACAACCCTTCTGCTTCCTGTTCTGAGGCATTGTCTGAATTTGTGCCAGTGCAGTTGTATTTTTACCCAATCTTCATCTGTTTCCTTGTTTGTTTAACATCCCCACAACCACTTATTTGTTATCAATTATATTTTCCCATTATATTGTTTTATTGGCAAATTGACCATGTCTTAGAAGTTAATAGGTGTACAGCTTGATGTTTCCCAGCAAGGTGAGGAGCAGTCAATAGTAGCAGCAGTTTCCCCATACTCTGATGGGTACACATGAGAGGCCAACTTAGTTGTTGTAACTTGTTGCCAAGGTTTATTTTAGTTTTGCATTGTTGAACATCATAACATGAACAGGCTGGTGATTGCAAAGGTGACTTGGTTATGATTTCTTTTGACTCATGATTGTGGTTGTTGTTGTTGTTTAGGAAACCTGAATTGACTGACTCTGCCTCTCTGCTAGAGACCTTCAAGTTTCTTGAAAATGCAGCTGCAGACTTCAGTGATGAAGAAGATGAAGAAGATATTGAAGGAAGGGAGAAAACAATCATTGATACTGCAACAGTGAGTGGAAAAAAGATAATTGAAAAGGTTATGAAGAACAGAAAAAGTGAGATTAATGAGATACCTATATGCAAAATATGAGTGTGTATGTACACGTGCAGATCACTAATGCATCTTCATGGTGGTCTGTCCAAGCATGTGTGCATAAGAGGAATTATATATACATTTCTGAGTTTCTGCATACAAGTTGTGTTGCCATCTTTATTTTCTACATTTGGAGTGACAGATTAAAATTATTAAATGTCCTATTATTCCATACTGCCTAGTATTTTTGATTATATATGTTTGATTATATATTTTTTAGGTAGTAGATGTCTTGGTTTTTTTATATTTTTCATCTTAGTTTGAAGGTATTGTTTGTAATGTTGCATGTCAAAAATGCTTTTTTTTTTTGTTGAATATTTTAAATTACTTTTAGAAATGTATCTCTGTAGGATATAGAACTGAAATACCACATTTCTCTTCAAGTACCTTGTGGGAAGAAACAAAAATATAACTGGAAAAACTGTAATGTGGTTACCAAACATGTTTGTTTATTCAATCAAATATATGAAACTCCCTCATGAGCTATTCTTTGCCATGTGATTTGGTCCTATGATCACATCAAATGGATACATACAAACAAAATTAATATTTATTCATTGAGTTGTGTTTCAGAAGAAGTGTAGCAGATAAGAGTTATGATGGGTGCAGTTGTTTCTGTGATCAGTCTTAAGAATGAACACTTAAACCATGAGTTTTAAAGAGGATCTTTGTCAACTTGTTACTGGCATGCATGGGCTGTGAACTGATCTCTGAGACTTTTCTGTAAAGTCATCTGTTGCACAGATTGTTCATAAACCTGCTGAATGAAGTTTAGAATTGATTCAGGTTTTGAAATTGGCTCATTGCATTTAGAAGAAACATTCTTTCTCATGAATTATGAGATGTTGGCCTATGTGTTCAGTTCTTTTCAGACTGACTCTTAGCAGGGTTCCAAGTCAAAATACTATGAGGAATGTAATTTTTGTTTTCCTGTATAAGTAAATGTTGTGCTACAGGTTTCATATATCATATATATATGATGCATATATCATGGCATCATCTCACTTGTTAGTGAAGTAACTGTAGAGCTTCTAGTCCATTTTGATTATTGAAGGACAAATAAATTTATTGTAGAATGCATACTATAAGGTCCTTCATTAAAACATGCATTTTTTCTTTTGCTAAAATTTCCTATTTTTAAATTATCTTTCTACCAAATTTGCTTTTGAATTTGAAAGGGAAATACAGTTTAAACATGGAAGTACTGTGTTTAAATAACAGGAATATCTGAGAAAATATTCAGGATGAGATGATTTTTGACAAATGTTTTTTGTAGACTTATCTACATGTGATTTCAGAGGTTAGTGTTAAATACTATTTTCAGAGACACAGAGTGAGTTTAGTTTTGCTAAAGTACTTTGTACAGCATTCTGGGGTTTTTTGTGTTTGGGTTTTGTTTGGGTCTTTGTACTTTTCTGGTATAAAAAAAAGTGGTGTTCTAGATCAGTGTAGGTTAATTATCAAGTGACTGATTGGTGATCACAGGAAAAAAAGATCTACAGAAAATTTAATTTTGACTTGCAAATTTGAACAAAGTTTGTGTACTTTATTCCAGATTTAGCTATGTTATACACTTTCCTGCTTCTTTAGCTTCCTGGTAGGATTTTGCATAGAAGACAAGACAGTGCTAGTGCTGATCAGTATAAAGATGTGCACATAACTGAATTCAGCTTTTTTGTCTCCTTCTGACCTTTCAGATTGTAAGGAAAAGGGTGCTATCTGACAGCAGTGAAGACAGAGACACAGAAGAAGCTTTGAAAGAGTTTGACTTTTTGGTTACCTCAGATGAAGGTGATGGGGAATCAAGAAGTTCAGGAGATGGAACAGACTGGGGTAAGGAAATGTGATGATTGTATCAGGAGAAAAAAAATATGCTAAGAATATGTTGTGATTGAGATTTCTGTCAGAATTGAAGTATTGCTACAGTAAATATTTGGTGAAGTCCTCTTGACATAATACTCTCATTTTTTTTTTCTATACTGCTTTAATGTAAGGATTCTTCAAGATTTATGGTTCTGGTCATTGTCTCTTTGCTTTAATAATATAAGGCAGATGGAATCTGAATTTTGAGTGGAATTTCCATGTGTTTTTCCAGTGACCCATGCAAATGAAGGGCTATGATAAAGCTGTATTTTACAGTTAGGACTTGAAAGTTATTTTATCTTCTTGGCTTTCTTCCCCTTTGATACAGACAGTAGTGTGAGTCATAATGATTGAATTAGTTGTACACATGCTGTGTGTTAGCAGTCTGGGCAATATGAACTATTAATGTGCTCAGATTTTCTTTTATAATTCATTAGAATAATATATGTTTAAGCCCCTAGTCATAGAAAGACTTTTTGCAAACTTTTCACCTCTATCCTTTGAGGTTACTGTCCTGCAGTCCAGAATAGCAGCAATTGCTTCACCTTGCTGCATAAACCCACTGCATAGGGAGGGCAAGAAGGAAGAGAACTGGTTAAATGTCTGGATGGGGAGTTCTTTCCTACTGAAGCTGCTCTGGAAAGCCTTAAGCAGAAGTGGACACAGAGGGAGCTATGCAAGATGAATGGGGAATAACTGAGCTCTCTAATGGAACTGAAACCTTGACAGACAAATAAGCTTAGGCAGCTGTAGCTCTCGTGAGCTAGCAGTTCAGAGATGCTGAATTTCATTGAAGCCATGTCCAGCTCCTGGTTGGACTCTGAATTATTGTTCAGTGTGGTATTGTCTCTGCTTAAGATGGTGTAGATGGTGTCTCACAGTATCATTAGATACAGCAGTCAGTATTCTCTTCACCAGACAACTTTAGGAATGTTGGTTTGGTTTGGTTTTTTTCTTTCTTTTTTTTTTTTTTTTTTTTTTTTACAAAAAATAATTGTATTAGGTTGCTCTGATACTCAAATATTAAAATTGTATTCACCTATGCTTGATAAGTGCAGCTGTTGGTTGCATCACCAGAGTTGTTATGGCAACAGGAGCTTTTTTATTCTTTTTTTTTTTACTTCAGTTGATGACAGTTGAGTGCAAATGAGCAAAAGTGTAACATCAAAAATATATTATCAAGAAATTGGAAGGTAGTAGTTTCATTTCTGATCATATTAAGGGTTCTTTTAAGTGGCAGATATTTCATATTTTGCAATTACTTCCACAACTGTATATAGGAATAAGCTTTTCCAAAGAACTGCCATTATGAAACACATTAATTTGATTTAAGTGAAACTGTTAAATGTAGCATAGAAGGGTGGTGGTGGTGTGTAGTGATGATAGAAGCAAACAGAGGAAGCTCTTGTTTTGTTTTGGATCACAAGCATTACTGATCACTTCCAATAATCTGTTGAAGCCCTTTGGCTTGGAAGGTACTCAGAAGCATTAAATAAATTTTAAGCTAGAAAGCACTTGCACAGTAGTAATTCTGGATCTGCTTGTGAAGTTGAACAGAACCTCTGGGACATGCAGGAAGCATCCTGGGACAGTCTGCAGAAAATCAATGTACTGTTTTCCTGGCAACAATACATCCAATATAAAGCCATTTAAACTTTTTGTTGGAGAGCAAAAAAATCTTGTCTAGCCAAGGAGGAAAAAGTATGATTAAAACTTATAACCTGGTCCCCAGAAGGAATACATACTTGTTTCTCCCATGCATTATTTTCTCATACCTTTTTTGACTTCACACAATTTTTGATCATTAGTGCTACTTATCTGGGCATATGTATTAAGAGCACATGATATAGCCCACAATCCATCCTTTTTAGAGTCTTGTCAGTTTATTAATACCTATTTAACTTCTTCCAACCAGGTGTTGGTGCTGAAAAAAGACTAATGCCTCCAGACTTCAGGTCTTGAATTAATCTGTCACAAGTATAGGATTGCAACTGGAGTGTTCAAAGGAGTAAGGGATCATTATCTAGTCCAACCTCCTCCTGCTCAGTTCCATTTGCATGAGGTTACTCTGGCATTTTCCTGGTCAAGTTTTGGATATCTGCCAACAAATGTGTTCTTATCAACTCACAGGGGCAGTATACTGGTATTTGGTTATCATAGTGAAAAGCATTTTCTCCTGTGATGCAAGTCTGAGCAGAGTCTGTCTCTGTCTTTACTACACCTGTCCAGCAGGTAGTTGTAGGCAGCACTAAGATTCACCTCATTCTATTGCTGAATACTCACAGTAGTCACAGCCCCTCCTTGGAGCTTATTTGCTCCAGATGCCTTAGCCATTATTAGGGGCTTCCTGGGACTTGGTATACTGTTGTCAATACTAGGTACTTGGCATTATTCTTACAAGGTTTCCTAGTATAAGAAATACTGGATGCAGTACTCAAGGTGTGGTCTCACAAGTGCCAAACAGGAAAAAATCACTTCCCTCACCATACTCTCTACCTTCATAATGCATCCCCAGGACACAGCTAATTGCCTTTGCTGCAAGAGGATCTGTCTGACTCCCATTCAGTTTGATGTTGATAGAGGATCCCTGGGTCTGTTTCAGCATAGTTAATTTCAAACAAATATTTGTCCTCATAATAACCATTGCCTGGTTTTGTATATTCTGTCCAATCATAGTGACCCCTTCAGATAGTGATTGATATTGTTGTGCTTCCTCTTCAGACATTTAATACCCTTTCTGCATATTAGTCTGAGAATAAGTTTATCATTGTTCATATTTTAAAAGGTTTAGAACAATTTATTTGATGTAGAAAGCAACTTGGTCTGAAAATGATTTAATTTTTAAATAATAAGGTTGAGATTTTAATGAGGAAAATTAAGCAAAAATATAATGCATTTCAAACAATTCTGTGACTGTAGTGGTTGTGAAAAAAATACGAGGGAAAGCTGTATTACCTTCCTCCTCGCAAACTGGTTTTTTAAGTTGCCTTGGTACAGTCTTTCCACATATGGAAAAATGACTTGGAGATTTGAACTTGCATAAAACGTTTGTTTAAGATCTCCAAATGCCATCCAATTGGAATAATACTACTTTTCTGTATTGTGTATGAGAGATTTGAGAGAGAGATGTTTTAAAAAAAAAAAAAAAAGAAAAAAAAAGTTTCATTAGGCATATTACAAACTTCAGTGTATTTTTTTCAAAGACAAATGACTCCAGCCTTCTCCTTTTTGTGAAACTTTATGGCTTTAATGCTTTAAGATTTTATTCAAACCTTGGCGACATGTATACCATGTTCCAAAATGATTTAAATGTGCTGCTGCTCTGTGTAAATGACTACACAGCATGAAGACAATGAAATGAGAATTTGAAATACAGTGGTGCAACATCTGAGTTGTAAAGTTATGTCGACCAGCAACATAGCTGCTGCTGCTAGATTAATAATTCTTTACCTGGAGGGAAGAAAAAGCTGAAAAAATATGTCCTGATTTATTATAAAGTAGACATTGCTTATTATTAGCAGTTAATTTATATGGTTTTAGAAATTAAGGGTGTGAAATTTCATCTCAATTTTTTGTTGAGAAAATTCTGAGAAAATAGAAGTGGAATGTGAGTAGCAGTTTTACAGCTTTCACAAGCTTGGTGCTATTTCTGTCTGTTTAAAATAAAAGACAAATGCCATTGACAGCAGCTGTTACCTCCTTCAGTGGAGATCACTTGGTGACATTATTGAAAAAGGATGTTTCATTTGTTTCACTTTGTTTAGAAAAGGAAGACCAGTGTCTCATGCCTGAAGCCTGGAATGTCGACCAGGGAGTAATAACCAAACTCAAGGAACAATACAAAAAGGAGCGCAAGGGGAAAAAGGGGGTGAAGAGTAAGTGGAAAACATTGCACCTTAAAATCATAAATCTCACATCTTTCACACCCTTAATTCTATCTCTCTTTCAATGTTTTCCTAAAATTACTTACTCTTACTTTGCCGCTCCTGACTGCTTTCCTGTTCACCAGTTCTCAGGGGTTGAAATTAATGACAGTCAATCGAGTTACTTGCCAAAGAGCTGGATTAGATATAACTTCTTCCAACCAGGTGTTGGATTAATGAAAAATTCTTGCTTTGAACATGGATTATACTTGTGTTATTCAGAAGCTCGAATTGAAAAAGGCATTGGTTGACTAGTTCACACTTCAATACAGAAGACTTCAGAACCCTTGCTTAGTTGGAAACATGCCAGTTTCACAGGAAGAGTTAAAGTCTGGTATGTAAATAAATAAAACCAAACCAAAACAAACACCAAACAAGCAACAAAACAGAAACCGTTTTGAGTATCCTATTAGATGACAGAAACAGAGGTTAATTTCTACCCCTGTTTATACTTAACATTCACAACATGGAAGTCATGCTGTCATCATAACTTGTTATGCAGGGCTCGAAATAGGAAGCAACTCTGGCCATCAGTTTATTTGTAAATCACAGGATTTATTTATTGACTTTAATACCTGTGGGACTAGCCTTTAAAAATGTTGGGTATTGTTATCCAAACAAAAAACTGTGATCAGTATCTGAAATACAGTTTCTAGCCCTGTATTATATTTTTTGTTACATTTCTTGAAATGGAAACCTGTTTGTAAAAATCAGTAGTTTTTGATAAGTAAGCCTTAAAACTTTTTGAAGTCAGGTGAAGTGTTTACAATGAAACACTATATTTATTTAACAGCTGTATTTTAAGCATCTAGCCATATTGAGAATTCATGTGTGAATGATGTAAATAAGTAGTATTGCATGTAGCCCAGAAAGAAATTTGAGGGATGTTTCTCCCTTTGTGGGAAGATGCTTATGAATACCAAGGAAATTCTCACTTCCAAAGAGACATGCATAAAGACACAAAAGGTGTCAGATCTTTGCACCACTGAAGCTGACTTGTTTTGTTACTCTTCCTATTGATGATACTGTAATAAGCTGCTGCTCAGCAGTTTATGTTGCTGAAATTATGCTATCAAATACATGAAGCTTTTTTTTTTCTTAAAAGTAAATCATTACTGTACTTTAAAATGATAGAAGTGATATTTTTGTTATCTTTGTAATCATTTAAGTTACTGAAGGCTAACTGAAATTCTGACAAGAAGCTGAGCTGGCCAATTAAAGTGTTCATATTTCACAGAACTGATTCTAAACTTCTTTATAGTTAAGACAGAGGTCATACTTGAGTGAAATTGACTTTTGCAACTTGTCTGTTGGTTTAAAAATACACAGACATGCTATGTGGTTCAGGGTAAATAGTTGCAGAATTAGCAGAAATTATTTCATCAAACTGTTGAAATTATATTCTTGAACAGCTGTTGAGTGCCTTCAATTTTTGCTTTTCAAACTTAATATTTAATTGTTGGTGTATAGATATAATTGGAATATATTTTATATATTTATGAGAAAAATTCCTGCTGTAAGGCAGCACTTGGACATCCAGTGCTCCTTCTTAAAAGTTAATTGCTGTTCAGTACATTTAACAGTACCTTTTGGGTTAATTTGATTGGTTTGATCTTGGGAGACCAAATGGTTTACTGCAGTACATTAAGCATCTTTCCATGGACAAACCATCATTGGAAAGGCATCAATGCAGAAACATCAGTAAGAATCACCCTCTGTTTCCAGCTATTCATGATATTGCATGTAGTAAAGACTAATGTGAGCAAGGAAGACTGAGGAAAAAGAAGGGACCACATATCTTGCCAATAATTTGTACAAAGTTTGTTTCTGTGACTTTGGTCTCATCGTAAATGGTGCTTAAGACACTGAAGTGCTACTAAGTAAAATGCTGGTTTTATAAGACAGATACTATGGTAAAGCAATCTTGCAAAATCCTAATTACTGTTTTTCCTGAATCAGTATTTTTGTGGCAGACAAAGTAATTACAATGTAGTTTATTATTAGTCATTACAGTTAGGGTGGACAAAGTAGAGTTTGCAACTGCATTAGTAAACTTACGATTTTGCAAGGCTGTAGTAAACACTTATGTGAAGTAACAGTAGAATCCTAGAATGGTTTTATGAGAAAATACATATATTAGAGTACACTTCTGTGTTAAAGCTGCTTAAAAATAGCTGTATTATTTACTGGTCTAGGAAAAAACATAATGGACTATGGGTAAGACATTTTCCCATTCTTAATTAAACTTACAACAGGAAAAACTACCGAAGATATGTTTCAGCCTCAATCCTATATAAAACAGTCAAAACAGGGATGTGGGAAAATGATGGAGCAAAGCACAGGTAAGTGTCAAGAAGGGCATGGGTCTTCACCATATGTAGCTTCAGGAAGTAGGCCAGTGAATCCAGTTGTATTTATATTTGAATAAAATAAAATATTTTGGATTATATCATTCTTGATATTACACTACTGCACAAATAAATTTTAAATAATAATGTCATAAGACTGTGTTGCACATTTCTAAGTACCTGATGCACAAATTTTTAAATATTCACAAATGTCAGCTACTGTTGGGAAAAGTAAATACTCTAATAATCAATGTGACTCAGTTGGAGGCATTCCTCAGCATTCTGTGCAAGCAGTATAAGCTTGTAGTGGGGAAGATTGTGCTTTCACAATTCTAAAGTTGCTTCTTTCACTTTCTTTTCAAAAACTTCATTTCATGCTGGATGATTAGTTATTGCTGAAAATAGTGCTCATTAGTTTTTTCTGTGGTAATGTTATAATGCAGGGTAGGCTCCATCGTTGCATGTGCTGCTGTAGTATATCTGATACAAGTAGTGTCATCATAAAGCATTTAATTTTTATTTTATTTTTTTTCTGGTTAGGGCCCAACAGATCAAAGCTACAAGATATGCTTGCAAACTTGAGAGATGTTGATGATCTGCCTTCATTACAGCCATCTGTTGCACCTTCTTCTAGGCCCAGTAGCTCAAGGCTCATTGAACATGAGATAAACAGGACAGATGAAGGTAAATATTAAAAATGTGGGTACACCTTTGTAAAGGGTAGATGTTTACAGTTGCTTCTGCTTGAAGGTTGTCATGGTAATGAGTTCTAAGTGTGATAAATGGCATCCCCTTTCCTTCCCTCCAGTCACTATTACTAGGTTCAAGACACCTACCTAGGTTAAGTCTTGACTCAGTATCTTTAACACGATAGAAAGAACTAATTTGGCAATTTGGCTTTGTAATATGAAGATCTGAAGTCCCTGTTTTAGTTTTTGGTCAGGCCTGTCAGTCAAGTGTGGAACATAAGCTGTCAGGGCATATGAGCTTCTGGTTTTCTCTCCATTAACATAATTTTAGATGCATGTGTGTGTATATATATATATACACACATCATATGCACCACAAGAAAATAAATGTATGAGGCTATATTAATTTCTAGAAGATCATATAATGTGCTTTTTATTTAAGTGGTAAACATGTCTTTTGAAGAATGAGTAAAACATGGGTTTCACTTAGCAGTCTTTCAGCAAGTGTGGAAAAAGTAGGTCGGCCAAGTTATAATTAAGATGCATAAAAAGCCCCAGCATGTGGCACAGTTACCAAAGATCTCAGTAGTTCTATTTCCTACATGCTCAGTGATTTTCTTTTTGAAAGAAGGGAGTAACTTAGCAACACTTTGAGAAGTAGAGGAATTTTTTGCTTCATGTTTCCTTTCCAGCTTTCCTGACATACACTGAGAGTAATATAAGCAGAGTTCTAGTTGCATGTCCTTTTAGAAATGTGTTTTTTAATTCAGAGACTTAGAAACTCACAAAACCAGTATAGGATAGCTAATTGTTGTCAGTCTGAGTATTACAAACTATTAGCCATGTATACTTTTATAAATTGAGATGACAATAGCTTTGGCATACATGTGGTTTTTTTTTTATTATTCTAGTCACTTTAGAAATTTCATGTCCTATATGTATTGCATGTTGAGTGGAATATCACATTATAAGTTCAAAAGAGAAAAAGAGAATTGTAGTTTAAACTTCTGGATGAAGGTGGTAAGAGATGTTTTTAATTAAAAAGTAATAACTAAGAAACCTAATAAAATGACAGAGCCTAAGGTCTTTATTTGGTTGTCAAAAGTAATAGAAATCAAACAGGATGTTTAGTAGAGATACTAGTATACAGTGGAAAATTTAGCTTACTTTATGCTGAGTGGACTGAAGGAGAACTGACCAGTATCTGAACCTGATTTTTTCAGAACAACTCCAGGCAGTATTACAGGCTTGGGGAAGAGTGGCTGGAAAGCTGCTCAGCAGAGCAACACCTGGGGCTGTTGATTGACAACCAGCTGAACATGAGGCAGCAGTGTGCCCAGGTGGCCAAGAAGGCCAATAGGATCCTGGCCTGCATCAGGAGTAGTGTGGCCACTGGGACTATAGAAGTGATTGTTGTCCTGTACTTGGCACTGGTGAGGCTGCACCTTGAGTTCTGTGTTCAGTTTTGGACACCACAGTAGAAGACAGACATTGAAGTCTCTGGAGTGGGTCCAGAGAAGCTGGTGAAGGGTCTGGAGAACAAGTTTTACAAGGAGTGGCTGAGGAAGGTGGCATTGGTTGATCAGAAGGAGACTTGGGAGACATTATTGTACTCCACAGCTAACTGAAAGGAGGTTATAGTGAGGTGGATATTGGTCACAAGACACAACTGGTAGGACAAAAAGAAATGGTATCAAGTTGTACCAGGGGAGGTTTAGGTTGGACATTAGGAAAAACTTCTATGCTGAAAAGGTTATCAAAGACTGGAACAGACTGCCCAGGGAAGTGCTTGAATCACCATCCCTGTGTGCTTTTAAAAGCCATCTAGATATGGTGCTCAAGGATATGGTGTTCTAGTGGCCCTGGTAGAGTTAGATAATGGTTGGACTTGATGATCTTAAAGGTCTTTTCCAACCATAGTGATTCTGTGAAGAGAGAAGCAGCCTGAACAGATCAGGCTATTAATTGTAAACCATAGTAAAAAGGGAAAAAAAAAAAATTACTGAAAACCCCTTGTTATTTGAGACAAAAAGCACATAAAATTGTGTGAAGGTTTGTGTCCAGAAGATAACACTCTTTCATCTATTTTATCCCCCTTTTGTGATGTATAGACTTGTGATGTATAGAGCTATTGTCCAGGGAAGGTGGTAAAGACACAGCTTCTTTTGAGTTGTACTACTTGATGAAGAGCCTTACATTGTGTAAGTGCATGTACTGTACTCCTCAGCCTTTGATTCTCCTATTTCTAGTGAATCTGCCTATGGTTGTGTTTATATTACAGTGACTGGAGCTCCTGTAAGCATGCTGTGGAATAGTAAGTTTGGATGCTGTTAGTAAAAAACTGGAATTCATTGCTGACTAACCTGTTAGGCAGTGAAACTGATTTCACAAGTATTGATGAATTACCAGCTTCCAGTTGTATTGCTAGACTGGAGGGCATGCAAACAACATTGTTGTAGAGGTACTTTTGGAGCTGATTGGAAGGAAGAGTCCAGCTGCTTCCCCCAGCTCTTCTCGACTACGTTTTTGCTACTTCTCCAGAGCCTATTTGCATATATTATAGGGGAGCTGGGAAAGGGCCTCAGCATTTCAGTGTTACTTTTGTGTTATATATGGGTGAATGGTGGTGTAATCTTTCCTCCTGTGGATCATGATGGTTACTTTTGAATTGTGCACTACTCCAGAGTAAGTAATTCGTTCAGAGGATGCAGTTTATTGGTAAGTACAGTGATTACCTTTAGAATGGCTATTTTTTTTCATGCATCTTTTTATAAATTTTTGCCCTCAGTTACCTGAGAACTGTTTAGTATTTTGGAAGTGGAACATATGCTTTTCTTAATGTTGTATAAACCCATGTTTCGGGATTTGTTTTGTTTTCTTGCAGTGGAAGCTTTAACATTCCCTCCTTCTTCGGGGAAATCTTTCATTATGGGAACAGATGAAGCCCTTGAAAATGAGCTGGGTCTTGGAGAACTGGCAGGTCTTACAGTAGCCAATGAGGCAGATTCACTGACTTATGATGTAAGTGTTTAGTGATTACTTCAGATCCTTCTGTCTGTTTGCTGAAAGCAGATGCACATTACATGTGTGTAGACTCAACGTAAAACATTTTCCTATTAAAATGGTGATTCCAGAGAATGTTACAGTTTTTTACTTGACGTAACTGTTTTTCCCAGAATAACAGCAGCCTTCAAGCTTTCTGCAAGCCACTTCCCTTCTCCCATTTGCTTACCATGGAAAATGTGAAAAATAAATGGTACTAGTGATAGTGATACTGGTACTTGTAATGCAAGTCACACTGAGCAAAATTAGGAGTATCATGGCCAGCAAATAGAGGGAAGTTAATGTCTTCTTTACATGGGGCTTGGTGAAGCCTTGCCTGCATGCAGTTTTGGGCCCCTCCACTTAAGAGGGTGGTAGAGAGATTGGGGAGTGTCCAGTGGCATGTTCCTGATGAGGAGACATTGTGAGAGCTTCGCTTGTTCAGGTTTTAGGACACTAAGGGCTTCTTGAATAGTAGCCTACAGGTGTTGGAAGGGTGCTTTACAAGGATGACTGAGCCAAGCTTCTCCACAGTGCCAGATGTTAATACAAGAGGAAATGGTAGCAAATTATGGCTTGGGAACCATTAGGGGAAAAAAGTTTTATTTGGGAAGTGGATGGTACTGAAGTAAGTTGTCCAGAGAAACTGTGCAATCTATCTTCTAGAAGATGCTCAAGACTTGACTGAGGGAGAGCTGTGGTTTACATTGGTGTGGGCAGCCATTTCAAATGGGAAACTGGACCAGAGACATTTTAGGAGGCTTTTCTAGGCTACACAGAAGCATAGCCACAACTTTTTCACTTTTTATGAAAAAAATTTCTTAAAATTACTTCTTTGCATTCATACACATTTTTTTTGTCCATTTTTTATTTCTGGGAAAAAATATATTTCAGATATTACTGTAATAATCTGCTCATTAGCGATATTTCAACTTCAGATTAATCTTGCTAATGCATTACCTAGCTTTGTCAAGGTTGAGGGATTTCAGGTTGTTGGGGAGGAATCATCCTTCAGTAAGTTTGAAGTAATCACTATCTGGGATTTTACAATCACAAATCAAATCTGAGACTTCAGAAATTACCTGCAGTTCTATACTTGAGTGTACTTGTAAAGCAATAAATACCAGAGTTTAATAAATGTTTACAGACATTTTGAGAGTGACACTGCAGAGATGTGCTCTGCTGTAGCACGTTTCTGAGCATGTCATGTGTGAATCATTAAGATTGCAATGATATAGAATATTTCTGCAAAATTCAGTATTTTAGCATTATCTCCTCATTTGGGCTCAGATCTTAATTTTTTTTGCTAATCTTTCCCAACTTTGTCTTCAAAAAGGGGTAAAATGGTGTACTAATTGCATTTCTTTTACAGTTATCCATAAAACTTAGATGTTGAATTTTTATATTCAGGAAACATGACAAACAAAAACCATCTGTACGTAATCTTAATGCTTTCAGTGCTTGACATCATTGTTCAAGTGTCCATATAAATTACTGTGTTTGTCCATGTCTCCATATCCCAAACTAACAGCTTTCATTTATGGAACCCAGCATTTCTTTCCCTCTGTGCTGCTCTGCATGGTTGAGAATAGTAACTTCCATTTTTTTGCTTGTTAAATGCCTTTATGAAGTCCTGTGATCAGGATTCCATATCATGCTTACCTCAACTCTTACCTTTTTCTTGTGCTAACAATTTAAAAAACAAACATGTGGTTTATAAAGCTCTTGTCACTGTGCTCTTTACTGAAGCAGAATGAAAGGCTAGTTTTACCATTTCAAATTTCATTGGAAATTTATCTTACAAATAATATATCTCTTTATTTTAAACTACTTCATACCTCCTTCTAGCCATCAAATGTGAATCAGGAAGGATTAGTGGTAATTTAGTATGGTTTTTTTACATTCAATTTTGAATCATGTGGAGAGTGAAGTTGAAAAAATCATGTGAATTGGTTTTTAAATATATTTGCAGTCAACAGTTGCAGACTTTTTAATATTTTCAGTCCCATCCCATTGACATTTTCACTGAATTGTTTTCTTCTAAAACATGGCAGCACTGGCTTACTTCATTTCACAGTTTAAGATTTTACATGTTGCTTTGACTGTGTAAATTAAAGAATGGTTTTTCACTCGGTATGTGATTATAAATTCATTCCTTCAAAAGATAAAATTTTCCTTTTTGCATAAGCTTTTTAGAATATCTAACAAGATGTAATTTCCCAGATTGCTAGCCAATACTCTCTTAAATTTATCTTTTTCCCTCATTTCCACACTGTTGTCTTTAACAGGTGTTCACTTTGGTTCTGGGTTTTTTCCCTCATCTTCTGGGTGATTAAGAAGCTTCCCAATATTACTATGACCGAGTACTGTACCTAAGAGTATCTGAACTACGAATGATTATATTTAATGCTGTGTACAGACTTGGAGGTTTTGAACTTTGCAGTAGACTGTTCCTTGATGTCCTTCAACTCTGAGCAAGAGAATTGTCTATCATGCAACTTGAATATCCTTGCTCATTCTGGACTTCAAAGTTATCTGACACAAGTAATGCTACTAGTGGCAAATTCAGCTGCTTTTCAAGTCCTAGATGACCTCATTGTTGTATTTCAGTGGGAAGAGAGAAGTGGCTGGTTGGTTTGTTAGGAACCCAGCTTCTCACAGCTTGTGAGAGACTGCTGGGTGAAGAGCAGTGATGGTGGTGCAGCCAGGCAGGTGATGCTATGATGTGTTTACACCTCTGCTGCTGATCTTGCTGGGACTGCACTCCATCTGTTTCCTCATTTATAAGCTTGGATTCCTTTGGAAGAACATCTCTGAAAGAATGAGAAACAAATGAAGATTATCCTGCCAGAACTATCATGTACTGTTTAGCTATCTGAGGGGTCTTTGTGGCTTTTGCAGATGTGACACAGGATACTTGCTGCTGGTGTGGCAGCTGGAGGGTCAGTGGGGATTCCTTCCATCACTTCATTGGCATTACATGCCTGTGTTGGCAACCAAATTCCTCTCTAGATACCTGTGCGTGCTTTGTACAACCTGTATCCTTTTTTCTGAGACTTTGTTGGCCAATCTCCAGAAAATCTGCCAGAGCTTCTATTTTTGCAGTCACATCCTTGCACAGGTTTAAGCGTTTGTCTGTTCCCTGCTTGAGCCAACTCAGCTCTGTAAACTGACAGAGAAACTGACTTGTCTCCCCAAGCAAGGCATTACATAATTACTAAGAAATGAAGCTGAACTGTCTTTTTGTATGACTCCTTTCTTACTGTTCAAAATCTATAGAACCTCTGAATTGAAAGGTATTTTTATTACGTCCAGAAGTTTTTTTACGCCCTTCTATTCTTAAACCTTTTCCCCCTGGCCCTGCCTCACATTCCAGAACAAAATGTAGGCTATTGAAGTGGCTCTTCTTTGCAGTTAATGATACTAAATTAATATGGATTAGCTTTCAACATAATGAAATAATTAATATTTGAGTTATAATTGGTTGTTTTACTTGTTTTCCATAATCATCATCATCAGTGGTTACAGGAAGGTAAATTTAGCTATGACAGTGTTGCCTTAGAGTCTGCTGAACAGATAAAAGTCTGTTCAGCATTTTACATCAACATTTGTTCAGAGGAGCAATACTGAACTAACAATTTTTATGATTTTTTTTTTTTTGGATCAGCTAAAATGTGGTCATTACCACATAATTCTGTCTGTATATGCACTAGCTTATCGCTTGCCAGTTATATTCTCCATGTGCAGCCAAATCCTTTTTGCCATGCACATCGTGCTGCATCTTTTTTTTCTGGCAGGCTTTAGTTGTCTTTCATCATTACAGATCTTTTGTTGCCTTAGGTAAGTCAGTTTGTGTTCATTTCTGTGCTGCTAAACACTTCTCTGTTTCTCTTAGGTCTTTACTTCAGAGATGCCATGTCTGTGAAACTTAGGATATTCAGGGACCATAGTTTGGTTAGGTGAGGCTCAGTGTTAAAAAATGAGCCAGTAAGTGTAGATGAAATTTCAAGTATCTGAGTTCACAGTAGGGTCACTCAGAAGGGTACTTCTCAGCTTTTAAGTTGTGTAAGTCAACAGATGTGGAGCATTTCCCATTTGTGCAGTATGTGTTACTGTGGACACAGGATTATTTGTTGGCTTTGTGGAATACATCTATCTTTGCTCTCATTTTGAATTGTCTAATCAGTGTTAAATGGACTGTTGCTCAAGAGTAGGTTGCTATAAAAAGTGGGTGAGGTAATTTAACATCTTCTTAAAATGCCAAACTAGATTTCTCATTTCTTCCTTTCCTTGTTCCTTCCAGATTAATTACAGGTTTGGCTTTTTTTCTTTTTTTAATTATTATTATTATTAGATAGCAAACAATAAGGATGCATTGAGAAAGACTTGGAACCCCAAATTCACATTAAGAAGTCACTTTGATGGAATAAGAGGTCTCGCTTTTCACCCGGTTGAACCAGTCTTAATAACAGCTTCAGAGGACCATACATTAAAAATGTGGAATTTACAAAAAACAGCCCCAGCAAAAAAGTAAGATTGGTTTGCTTTTGTATTGTTTCAAAAAAACATTTTCATTTATGAAGAATAAAAATTAATTGTAGATGCCACTTCACTGGATGACCCTTTGAGATAATGGCAGTTGTGCCTTCAATTTAAGTAAGAAAATAAGAGGAGGATGGAGATTTTTTTTTTTAAAGAGTGCCAGAGGACATTCATGCATGTTGGTGAATGTGTTTCATTTGTGAAAATGAAAGCCATTCACTTTGTTAATATTTTTCTTTGCAGATACATTACAAATTAATTTACTCATGAAAATATTTGGATGTAATCTGTTAGTGTGCTTGCATATATATGAATGTATAAAATTGCATTTCTATATATGCTTATATATCCACATATATGCATATACATGTGTACAGCTTTGAACTTTGAGGTGTTGCTAGGCTCCTTTGTACACTGTCTCTTGCTTGTTGCTGGGGATCTGCAGAAATGAGAGCAAATTCATAGAGGGGCTGATAAAGGGAGCACATCACACCTTTTAGGTCTGGGCAGAGTGGGTGGTCTTGTCACAGTATAGCTCTAAAACTACAGTTGTGGTTTCCAGCTGTTCTGCAATGTTGATATAGAAACAAGGTGTCATAAGCTTTGCTATAATAGGGATTTGGAACACTTAATGACATCTTCAGTGTGATACTGATGGCCCTCTGTTTCTTCCCCACCATCAATGTTCTTACCTGCTGGTTTCACTGGTCTCTGGGAGCTTGTGGACTCTGTTCCTTGCAGCCTCTATAAAAAAAAAAACCAAACCCAGCAAATCCTGTCATATTTTGAAAGAATGCAAAGAATTTCTCGACATGAAAAATTATGTTGTGAGAAGTTGTGGGAGAAACACTTGAAAAATGTAGGAATTTAGCAGTTCTGGCATATTTTTGTGAAGCCTTTGAAAGATTGTATACATGTTAACGTTTTCTTGTACTTCACTTAGGAGTGCTTCTCTTGATGTAGAGCCAATATATACCTTCAGAGCACATACGTGAGTATTTCCTGAGAAATATTGTCAGATTTTGAGAACTATATGATTTTTAAACAAGCACATAATTTTTTTAGGAAGTAATTTCCACCTTGTCAATGAGTGATTTCATGTAATGTACTTAGTTCCTGTTATTTAAAATATCTGCATATGTTCATTGCTTTTATGCATAATTTTTTTCTTCTGGAGCTAGGTAGACCACACACAGTTTTAAAAACAAAAACTATGAATTAGAGTTCAAACTTGATTAGATGTTCTATTCATTGTTGCACCTCTTGCCTTTCTGTCAGATACATGTATCTGTAGAATGATGCTGTTTGCAGTGAATTTAAATTTACCAAACTGATTTCATGAGAGTGCCTTAGATCATTAAAAAAAAAAATAAATCTGTTTGTGCAAAAAAACAAAGCCTGTAGTTTAAAAGTGTGACACATAGCTTCATGATTTGTTCTGATTGTAGTTATGTTGCCAAATTTTGTGAAGGTATTTTTGTGGAAAGTTGTAACATGGTCTATATAGAATTTTTGTTGCAGTCCATGAAGCAAATGAATTGTATCTAACAGGAAAATATGAAGATTCCATTTACTTACATTGTTTTTCACATAATGAAAATGTTAATAATCAATATTTCTTTGGGGTGTATTCTTCCAGTGGACCAGTGCTCTGTGTAGTGATGAGCAGTAATGGTGAACAGTGTTACAGTGGAGGAACTGATGGCCTCATCCATGGCTGGAACACAACCAACCCAAACATCGACCCCTATGACTCTTACGGTATGTTGCTGTCACACCAGTGAAATTGGTGTTATGGGGCTTCAAATAGTAGAAATTACAGGCAATGCTTCTTTAAGAATTTGAAGGAGAAAATTCAGTGTTAAGCTTCATATACTTCAAGTAAATTTTTGGTTTATTACTGGTGCTGGTTGATGAGATGATAAAATTTTTCATTTTCTTAAAGGCCTTGATCTCATCAAAATTTTGAGAAACAGCTTAGTTGAAAAAGTACAGGACTAAACCTGATGCTTTGCAAGTACAGCAAATGTGTATTATGATGTGCCATTAAATGGTTGTTTGAGAGTAAATGTTAACATAGAAATGTGTTTTGCCAACTTTGATGCTATCCCTTCTGCTAAAACACAGTTTTGTTCCATTAGTGGTGCAAACTGGAGCACAAGAGGTTTAGGGTCAACACAAGAAAGAATTTTTTTTTTCTCAGTAAGGGTGCCAGAGCTCTGGAACAGGCTGCCCAGGGAGGTTGTGGAGTCTCCATCTCTGGAGACAC
>JAOEGS010021499.1:0-25006 GCA_025447755.1 Corythornis vintsioides | reverse complement strand
CCAGAGATGGTGCCTCAACCACCTCCCTGGGGAGCCTATTCCACTGATCCACCACCCTCAAGGTAAAGAACTTCTTCTTGATATCCAGTCTAAATCTACTCTTCTCTAAACATATTACCCCTTGCCCTTGGAAACAGCCACTCTCCAGCCTTTCTGTAGCCCCCTTCAGATACTGGAAGGTGGCTATAAGATCACCCCAGACAAGCCCAGCTCCTTCAACCTGTCCCCATAGGAGAGGTGTTTCAGCCTTCTGCTCATCTTTGTTGCTCTCCTCTGGACCCACTCCATCAGCTCCATGTCTTTCCTGTGTTGAGGGCTCTACCTGTGCATGGTGAATCAGTAGTTTTCAATCAAACTTCAATCAAAGCCAAAATACTGCTCTCAGACCCCCAGTGCAGATCTCAGGTCTGGCATTCTGTGTGTCCCCTCTCAATGTCCATGGCAGATGTGTGGAGACAGTGGGATAGCAGAGTGCAAAGGAAACAGGCTTTAGTTGACAGTACAGAGATGCTTTGTAAGCTTTTCAGTACGTGAAATCTCTTGCTTCTGCCAAACTCTTAGAGTTTACAGAAACATTTCCATAACCATTCTTATAAAATATTACCCTTTTTTTTTTTCCCATCTGTGAGCATTGTCACGTTTAGGCTGATCTTTGGCCAGTTGTGTAGTGGAACACCAATTCTGCAATTCTCTTGAAGGATCACTCCAGACATGATTAAGAGCAGACGTCTGGAGATATTTTTGCTGTGCCTGCACATTGAGCAGAGCTTTTCTTTTGCCACTTGGGAGACAGAGAAATCACAACTGGTGTCTGTGCAGAAAAGAAAATAAAGTTACTACTGTTGAGGGATGCTTCTAAAATTCTTTCCTGTCTTTTTGTTACCTGGAGGCAAGGGGAAGTGTGGAGGATTCTTGCACATATGTTTTGTTATGAAAAGCTATGGACAAATATTATCACCTTTTTCTCATCTCAAAAGGTCTTATTAATCTTGTAATTTGAAGTACTATATTCCTATATTTGTGTATCAGTGTATATATAAATACCATAACTTTATAACAGCAAATGCATATGTGAGATTAAGTACTGTTCTGTGGTTTTTTATTACTACAAATTTAAGTATTGAACACATAAATTTTGGGGGGTAAGAAGAATCAATATAATACTTTTTTAAAGACAGCAAGAGCAGGTAAGATACAGAATGCTGAGCATCTGAAAAATTGAGCTGGAAGCCATCTAATGAGTTCATTAATGATCCATACTTCCTTTGGGCTTGACTAAGCAACACTTCCCTCCTCTTGCATTTTGCATCTATTCTTTTTAGCATCCATTGTAACATGGAAGTTTTTTTGCATAAGCTAGGAAATATCTTGTGTGGTCACTTAATTACAAACAAAGAATTAGGTTTGTGGTGGTGGTGTAACAAAATAGCTTTGTGGGTACTACAATTACTTTCAAAAGGTAAATAATAGATAAACCCAATTACGTGCTCTGTCACTTTTAAAAACAACTGTGAAAAGGAAAGGAAAATACATCTGGTAGCTGACCTGTAGCTTGTTCTGTAATTTACCTTTTAGATGAGAATTCATGATTTGTCACTGGTACAATTTCCCTGTCTTGTTCAGTTAAAGACTATTAATGATGTATTATTTTAAATAGCAGAATGCTTAATGCTTTCTGAATAAAGGAAAATGGGAAATGGTTTTGACTTCAATTTGAGATCCTTTTTTGTAATTGCTCCACTAACTCCTGTATAGACTTCTGGAAGAAATCAACTCTTCAGTCAGAAAGCAAGTGGTTCTTAGTTGTGAAATGTGCTCCTTCTATTGGATTGGTGATGTGTGATAACATCTATTTCAAGGGGTTTTTTTTTCTTTATTGCTCTAGTTTTCTTGATTTACATTCTGTCAGTAACTGGTTTGTTGGACACCCACAGAGAACTCCTGATATGGGAACACTTTGAAGATGGGATACAAATGTAAAAATCTTATGTCAGTCAAATGATCTGTGAAAAGTCACAGGCTCAGTGGAAATATTTGGATTCTTTCTTAGCACTTCCTTTTTAAGATGTTGGTGGTGTTTTGTTTCTGTTTCAGGAAATTCTAGGAAGAAGCTGATGTGTTCAGTGTGCAATAAGAAATGTTCCTCAGCAACAAATCTCCAAGAGCATCGAAAGGTCAGTGAGATGAAGGCTAACTCACAGCAGGCTTTGACTTCACTAAGATGAGACTGTGGTGCTTAGGTCACTTGAAAGCTGCTGGTATGCAAACCTTTGGGTAATCTCTTTCCTGGTTATAAAACCAGTGTATTTTATTGTGGGTATTTATTTTTGTAATCACAATTGTTTAAATGAAAAATCTTTGTAAAGTTGGAGTGCATCTTCTACAAAATACAGAGATGTTTCTGTTTATATCTTTTATGCATTCCAACATTGTCAAAGTTGCTTGCTGCTCTTCAGCATTCTTAAAAGCTAAGCTAAATGTAAAAAGTATGTTATGTAATGCTAGGATGCATACAGACCATAAAATATGTTGATGAGCCTTCAGTTTTTGTGCAAAGAACCATCAGTCTTTCTTATTACTTTGTGACAGACCAGTAAGGATGTTATTTGGAATTTTGTAATGGAGTACTAAAAAAATTTCTATTTTGTTTATGCATGTGATCAGAACAGTGAGGGGTTAACAGTTTGAAAAGCATCTATTGGAAATAAGAAAGTTCATACAGAAATACAGATGGACTATGAATATAAGATTCTGAATCCATCATACCCAAAGGAAGTCCCTGCAAGATTAATTTGATAAATCACTAAAACTCAGGAGATTCTGTTTTTACAGAAAGCTACATTGTACTGTTTATCAGATTAACTGTAAGTCTTTAATAATGCCCTGGTTATAACCTGAATCCATTGAGAATATAGATTATATCAATTAAAATATGTTGTTGCAAAGGAAATGGTGAGGCCCCTCCTCTGAAATCTGTTTTTCTCTGTGCTTGTTTTAATAATCCCTGCACTTCTTGTCTAACAGGGTTACACTTTGTTACTCCTCAGACCAAATCTTGGGATGCCTTGCCACATATAATTACAAATTTTACACGTCAGTGCACATTGTTTGCCCTGAAAATATAAAATATCATGGTTAATGTGTCCATTTACTAAAATACTTTTTTCTTCCACAGTTGTAATTCTGTGTAGACACTGACACCCATTAACAAACTTTTCAAGTAGCATTGATGGTAGGTCAGTTGAGTGCTTATGCATCTTTAATTTGCTTGAATGACTTTGCCTTTGTAGGAAGTGGGGTGGGATTCATCACCAAAACTGTCAAAAATATTTAGACAGGCAATAGAAAACTGAGCACAGATAATAGATGAAAGAGGTAGGAAAAGAGATATTTTTCCCATATATTTTCTGCCAATGCAAAGAAATTAAATTAGAGAATAGAAATGTAAAGTATAGGAGTTAACAGAAAATAAGCCCAAACAATAGGAAATCAGAAATCTGTCAAAATCCTGGGTTTACTGGTACAGAATCACAGGCCTGCCATGGGCTGCAGGCTTCTAGCACTTTGGAGTCAGCCAGGGCAGCTGACCCAAATTGGCTGCAGGTGGATCCCATTCCATAAATGCCACACCCAGTATAAAGAGAGAGATTTGCTGGGGGGGAAAGGTCTCTTGCTTTGGCTTCTCCTGATCTACTCTGGGCTTGAGCTTGGTTCCTACTGCTTCCCCAGGACTGCTTTCCTATTTATCGTGGTTGCTGTGTGTTTTCTGGGCTGAGTATAACTTTGTTTACTTTATACTAGCATTGATGTCTGTTTTCATTTGAAAACATGGGTTTCTCTCCTTTTTCTCAGTCCCCCTTGTTGGCTAGGGAGAGATCATGGGCTCATAGAGCAGCTTGCCCTGTATATGGGCTAAATGTAGTCAGAAGGTAAAGAGTGTGGCTATAAGGAGCATGAAGGGATCTCTATTTTCTGAAGGCATGGGCATTTGGATCTGTAGCTTTCATGTCATCTTTGATTTAAACCCATTTTTAGTGTTGTGTATCTTGCAGTTTGCTTGTGCCTAAAATATCTGAAGACCCCTTTTAGCCATACACAACTAAACTTTACAGTCATCTTCTGTTCCTTAGTCTTACCTCCTTGTTTTCCAGACTGTTGCTTGTATTGTGTTAATTTTTGGTGGCATGGTTTGTTTGGTTGGTTTGGTTTTTTTAACATAAATTTATCTCAATGAATTCAAGGAAATACAGGACTGGAAGAGACCTCGGGAGGTTTTCTAGCCAATTCTATTTTGCAGAGGAGTAAACACCTACCTAGATGTTCTCTGTCTCATCTCTTGAAAAGTTCCACTGAAGAAAATTCTATCACCTCCATCGATGTCTCTTTCTTTTCTGACTTTCATCTTTAGTGCCATCAGCTTTTCTGAATGTGTTCATTAGTCCAGCGTTTGCTTGTTCTGATGTCCTACTTAAATCCTCTTCTTTACTGCAAAGTGAGTTAATTGCTCTTTGTTTTATCTGAGAGAATGCCAAGAAAAATTCACGGCTGTCTTTTTTGTAACAATTAGCATATTGCCAAGTTGTTATGAATGCCATTTGCAATTCTTAGGCTGTGCAGACACAGTTATCTCAACTTCATGAATCCTTTTTTTTTTTTTTTTTCTTCCAAACTGCTTTTTCCTTTAATAATTTTTAATTCCTGAGGATTCTCTTTCACCTGCATGCTGCTTGAAGTCAGCTGCCCAAACAAGAGCAGTGATGCTTAGTTGAGCCCTTAGTAGTGACAAGTATAGTGGAATGATTGTCCTGAGTTCAGTAATACAGAAAATGTCTATTAATCTCAGAATGGAGCTGCTGTTAGAAAGAATTTTCAATATCATTATTGATATTTTACTTCAAATTTATTGTTTTCAGTGCTACTGTGTGAGCTGTTGTTCATCATGTAGCATTTGTGCATTTGATTTCTCCTTCCTAAATATTTAGTGTTTTGGAGCTTCATTCAGAGTGTGGAAATAATTTTGTGTTGTGATCTTCCTTACTGATAACTCTCACCTATACTTCTTTAATTTTATATTTGATTTCCAAATCTACTTCCCATATTACAACCCCTTTTCTTCATAATGCTTATAAAACTTTAGCAGCAGTTATGATGTCAGTCCACTGGTATTACTGCTTTTTGTGGTGATCATGCATATCTTTTTGTTTTCCATTCTATCTGTATTCATCTGTTCTCTCTTGTTTTATCCTCTAATTAAGTGAAATCCTTATATCTGGTATTTATAGTAGCCCATGATTTGGGCTAAGTGATACTGTGTATAAAAACAAAAAATGGAATTCCCATCGAACACAACTCAGGATATGTTTCTGGGAGCTTATGGAAGACCAGGTAATAGATTGAAAAAATCTGTTGTAAAATCACCATTCTGCAGATTTGTGATAACCACCTCAGAGCAAATGAAACACCATCTGTGTTATGTTTTGATACTAAGTTATGAAGCTTAAATAAAAGGCCAAATTCAATTAAACATGTAATAACAGTGAGAAAGCAAGGAGGGAAGTGATTCTTGCTAAAGAGTTTCTTTAGTACCTTTGAATACAAGTTTTGGATTTTAATTTCTCACAGCAACTTAAACTTACAAGTGAGCCTATCCCTGTGAATAGCACATACTGGCAGGCCTCTGTGCAGAGGCTCTACTGTTCTGTAAGTGCAAAGGGAAGAAAAAAACAAACAGATCCCAGCCTTGCTGATTTCGTTTCCTTCAGGATACCATTAGAGCTGATAGCATTACACTTTCCATACATGAAGGTAGACTAGGGTAGGGCATGTCTTTTCCTGGCTGTAGGGCTGTGGGGTGTGTTTGACTCTTCTTGTAAGCAGGTGGTTGTTTTCAATTGTGAAGTAGCTCTTCAGAGTGAATATTAAGGGCACCTTAGAGTGTATGGCAGCAAAGCTTTTTTGTCTTTGGAAGAGGTCATAGAACAAGTGCTTGTATGGAACACAGGCCTGTGCTTCACTGGTAAGATTAGTTTGAGCTGTTGAGGATTCCGTGAGGAGGGGAGGTGCAGCACAGCTGAGAACATGGCAGATCAAGAGGGATCCTACTCTCTTTGTTCTAACAGACTGAGAGTATTTTATTATGAAAATGCCTTTATTTTTCCTTAACTTTCCTGTAAAATTATGGTCAGGAGAGTAATTTGTAAACATTATCTGTGATTTCCCTCACCTGGTTACATCTGCCATTTCCAAACATCTCTGTGTTGGGGTTTTCCCGCCCTTTTTTTTGGGCAGTGGGCAGTGCTTTGTTGTACTGTGGAATCTTTATTTTTCACAGCTGCTGTGAAATCTGTGGAAAAACAGAGGAGGCTGAAGCTTCAACACCACTTTAAAACTATAGACAACATTTAATGATTTCAATTGGATGTAATATTCTCATATTCTTGCTCTCTCAAAGCCCTGCCTTCCAACAAAGAGCTTTATTCAGTTCTTGGAGTCATAAATTGAAATTCAAATCAGTTTTTAGAAAAGCTGATCATGAATTACTGGTATCTTCAAAGTTTTAGCTCAATTTCAAGCCCAAAACTGTTTTAAGTGATCTTTTGCTTTCAGTGGACTTCATGAAAATTTAGTCAGTCCTGTCAGTGAAGTAGTTTTCTGAGCATGTATGAATCTATTTGAGATGCTTGCTGTTTTATATAGCAGTTAGCAAGTTATCTGAAGATGTAGCTGCTCAAACACCCATGACACAATTGTAAATATGTTCTGTCTTCAATGTATCAGAGGTTTATGCCGATAGCTTCTGCAGCCCCCTAATGAGAATAATTGTGTTATGAATAAATCATTGCATGAACACTAGGTTGTGGCATTACATGTGTACTCCTAGAACATGTTACTTGGTAAGTTTTATTAAAATCTATTTGAATATAATTATTCATAAAATATTTTTGCTATGTTTTATTACTGGTTTACAATGTAGTTGTGCAATTTAAAGAATTTATTATAGTGCTAGCTATAGAAAACGTGCTTGATAGCTACAGCTGTTTGATGCATATGCACACAAGTCTTACTCTTTCTTAAATATTTGATTAAAGAGTATCAGCTATAGAATATATGTTTGATAGCTGGAGCTTTTTAATGCACGTGCATAGAAGTCTGTTTTGATGCAGATGTGTTCAATGAGACTTATTAAACAACGCTTACAAGTTAAATCAGACCTGTTGTGCTAAAGCAGAGTCCAGATTCTGATGTATTAAATATTATGTTTAAGAATACCTTATGAGTTATTTGAAATTATTTTGTGGTGGGACATTCTGATAGCACTTTGTTGCAGAATTATGTAAACTGCAATCAAAGTAAATAAATCCTTTGGAAAAGGGTAGAGTGGTAGATGGTGGATGTACATGTAAGAAAGGAATCTGAAATGCATCTTGATAAACAAGAGTTTTAAGAATGAAAGATCTTCATTTTAACTTATTTTTAGGTCTGACCATTTTGTTAAGAATTGCTGTCCCAAGTGTGCAAATTTGCAGATATTAGAAGTGGAATAATCACTTTTTACTTGTATTAAAGCATTTAAATTGCTCTAAAATTAGGTTGTGGGTAGCAGCATAGAAACGTGGCAAGGCAGAGAATACCTGTGGAGAATCTCTTTTTTTTTTTTTTTTTTTTGGTTCCATTTTGTTTATTTTTACATTGAAGTGGAAGTCTTAGTTGAGCTTCTTTGCTGTCCCGCCAGCAAATGTTTTTCATTAGGGTATTGTGTTGAACCTTTGATATTTGTTATTTTTAGCCGCTAGATTCTCCTGCAGAAAGTCTGTAGAGTTCTCCAAAAAAAGCTTTATGAAATGTGATCTCTGCCTGGAAATTTTGCTGTTGAAGGCTGCAGTTCTGAAGAGCTGTCATGCATGTTTGGTTGCACTGTGACTGGGTTGAGAGGAGGCTGCCTATGGCAAATATAATGCAGAGTGAAAGGTTTATGGTGATCTAGAGAAGTGGAGAACTATGTATGTGGTGTGATTTTGGGGAATGATAAATAACACTGCATTAAAAAAACCAACCTGATTATCAGAAGTGGCAGCTCTCAATTGCCTCTCCTATTTTTCCAACGTTTAGTCCTTGAGGATGTTTTATGCTGTGATGTTGAAAATCTATCTAATGCTTATTGCATTAACAGTTTGAAACACTGCTGTCCCTTCACTCTCTTGCCTCTGGAATGTTTTAGGAGAAACATTCCTGAGAGTTTGATACTTGTTTTGGAAAATTCTTACAGCAGTTAAATAGTTACTGTGGAGTTTTACTTGTTTTATTGACTAGAAGGAAATTTTCTCAATAGGTCTTCTGCATCTGTTTTTTTTTTTAATGCTTTCATAATAATGATATATTACATGGGTCTGATATTGCAAATCTACATAACCCATGCTTCTAAATATAACCTTAGTGATAATTTTTTGCTTGCAATTAGAAATGTTTATTTTTTGAGAGATACTGGTCACCAAGGGACTAACAAGGGGAAATCACAGAATATTAATGAGTATTGATATAGCTACTGTCAAAGAAAGTTATGGTCTGTTAGAGAATTTCTGTGTATGTAAGATGTGTGATCTTGAGACATGTATTTAATTATCATTAAACACTCATTTTACAGGTCCATGAGGTCTTTGAGTGTCAGGAATGTGACAAGAAATTTATATCTGCTAACCAGCTGAAACGGCATATGATAACTCATTCAGGTAATGTAAAAAAATAACACAAACATGTGTATGTATTGAACACATTCCTCCTGGAAGGCTTGGTGAATTCTATCTTATCCCGAGCTATTAATCTCAAACTACAAGGAAACCTTCAGAGCTATCCTTTCTAAGCTTTTCAGAAATCCAAGTGTCATGCTATGATCTCCTTCCTGTTGCTGCTTTTTCGAGCTATTTTTCCATGCTAGCTGGGGTAGATGAGAAGAATGAGTTGGGATGGGGCAAGAGGTTGCTGCTGGGCTCATGGAGGAGTTGAAGAACCTGTGGTTGAGGTGCCATGTTGAAGAGGATGGGAGCTGGGGTGTGCTTTTGGACACAGATCTGTGATAAAAAGGGAAGCATTCATTCGTATGCATATATATTAGTGAACTTGTGCTAATAGTTTCTAGTCAGAGGCAAGCAGCTCATGCTCCACACCATTTTGTAGACCACACTCAAAAGCTTCATTGTGCCTGCCCTCTGCCAGAACAGGTCAATGTCAGCAGGGAGGGGCCTGTCCCTAGGTTTGGCAGTGTGACATAAACTGTCTCTGCCAGGGTTTCTGATCACTGCAGTCTAGTATTTTTGTCTTTCACCAGTGATTAGAAACATCAACCAACACAATGGAAACACAAACATTGTTCTGTCAAATGCATTAGCATTTAACAAATGCAGGTTTGTACAGCTGCACAGGCTTATAATTGTACGATTTTCTTGGTATTGGTCCACACCAAAAGCTCATTTCTTGTAACATAATCTATATCTCAGAGGCTCCTAGCTTTCTTTTGACACTTTTGGATGAGCATTAACGTAGTTAAGTTGCAGTCACCAGTTGAAGCATAAAGGCTTTTTGCATAGGAACTTTTGGTTTTGGAAGCTAATATGTATATTGTTAATTAAGTTTTAAAACATTTAAACTGTCATGCCCTCTTTCACATTTGTAATCTGGAAACAGAGTTTTCCTCTTTGAAGTCATTCTCTTTTGATTTAAGCTAATTAATCAGAATTTAGTTTTAGCAATGATTATTGCAAAGAATGTGCCAGTTTCTTGAGATACACCATGG
This sequence comes from Corythornis vintsioides, assembly GCA_025447755.1. NCBI lineage: Eukaryota > Metazoa > Chordata > Aves > Coraciiformes > Alcedinidae > Corythornis > Corythornis vintsioides. The sequence goes on along the minus strand of JAOEGS010021499.1, from coordinate 15,219 downwards.
CTCATCTTTTGTGAAGTGACTTAACTGTCTCGCATAAAGGGCATTAGATGTCTTTCTAATTGGTTTAAACTTAATTGGGTTGACTTAATTGCAAAAATCTCTGAGGAGATGACTGTCTCTGCCTTTCATCTTCTCCCCCTGTATAAACAGGAGATTAAATGTCCCCCACTCATTTTCTGCAGAAAAACGCCCCTACACCTGCGAGGTTTGCAATAAGTCCTTCAAACGACTTGATCAAGTGACTGCACACAAAATAATACACAGTGAAGATAAACCTTATAAATGCAAGCTTTGTGGAAAGGGATTTGCCCACAGAAATGTTTACAAGAATCACAAGAAGGTAAAGCACTCTGCTGTTGTTGTTTACAGGTCTGCCAGCCTCAGATTTGCAGGTTTTGGGGTTTTTTTTGTTCTTTTTTTTTCTCTTAAGTGGTTCATCATTAAGCTCTGGCATGCTTATAAACATGGGATTAAAGTATTGGAGAATGGTTTTTTTTAGTTTTTATTAGTGTTCTTTGTTATATCCAGAATAGAAAATGAATTATAGGGAAGAAAAAAAAAAGTTAAATAAGCAGAAGGAAATCACAGTTGCTTGATTAAAAGCATCAAATAAATCCCTGTTTTGATTTTTCTGTGGGTTTTGTGGTGGTTCTTATTAATTTCAATTTTTTTCAACATTAGGTTATCGAGTTACCAATGTAACTGATCTAAAATGACAACATTTTTTGTTTAAAAGAAAAATCCATATTTGAATAAAATTAAGTGTAGTCCTGTTGCAATCATTGTTGGACTTAGCAGCAGATGCTTTCCAACTCTAACAGATTTGCACTGGGCAGTGTTCACACATTAAAATAACCTGAAAAACAGGCTTATGAAGGGATGCTCCTCTTCTGTTGGTTTAATCTGAAATCTGCTTGGCCTGATTTCTATAATGCCTGTTATTGTTTTTAACCTGGAGTTACATTTTTAATGGCAAGGCTACATCCATGGCTTCTCTTTCAGAATCACGACACTTGAAAACAGAAAGGAATAAATAATAATAAAAATAAAATAACCTGTATGGTTTTCTGTCCAGTATTTGGAACCCTTGGCTTTTTTCTTCCTTTCCTTTCTTTTTTTTTTTTTTTCTTTACATTTTTTTAAATACTACCCCTTTCTTTCCCCCTTTTGATGAAACTGATATACCCATACTTACAAGTCTTTCACAGTTTGGCTCATGTTATATGCTATCTGGGCATTTGGCACAGGATCTTTGCACCACCTCTTGCACTTTCAGCCATAAATCATGTAAGAGTAATAATAATGCTCCTCACAGGATGAAATGGTGATGACTGTCTAAACCAGAAAGCATGCAGAAGCCTGCTGAAGGACAAGATTAGTTCCCATCTATGCTGTGATTATATCTTATGTTGTGGACTTTATTAAGATAATGGGGCAGAATGTCACAAATTGGATATATTCTAAGAAAAAAAAAATGCATAAAATATTATCTGGAAAGGTAATTCTCTAGTTTAAATGAATACTTCTTAGATGTTTCTTTAAGTTAATTTGCAGTTGATGACTGTTAGGGAATTTGGACTGAGAAGAGACTTCAGGATTAAGTATGAATGAGTAAATGCTTTGACCCAATTCTGTGTTTAAAGCAGCAGCACCACTAACATAAGCAAGGATAAGAGGTTCCACTTAATGGGAAAAATATTAAAATTTAGACAGATTTAGTGAGTGCCTAATTTTGACAGAATTCCTTACAGCATGTTGGAATACTTATTTCCTGATCATGTTTGCACATAGCACTGGCTGTAAATCAACCCTGTCCTAGAATGAAAGCAACTCATTCTCATGTTTATATAAAGTTTATCCAAACAGCTGCAAATATTCACCCATCCACTTTTAGGGCTCTAATTTCACTTGTTAAATGCAAGGATGAGCATGAGAGACAGGAGACTGACAGATCTCCTGAACTGCTTTTCACAGACATTTCTGTCTCCCTTGGGTAAACAGTGTGAACAAGGAGAGGTAGTAGGTAACCTAACAAGGGGTGTATGGATGTGTGTACACAGAACCTTTTTGTGTACACACAAAAAGGACGTGGTATTCTGGGATGCCAAAATAGTTGTAAGTGCTGTGATTTTGGGAAGGCTGCACTTTTGCAAGGGGTTAAAGATGAGAGTTCTTCTGCTTGTTCACAGGCATGTTGATGCTGTAACAGTGAGAATTTAAACTTTGATTGTGTATCATATTTCTTCAGCTCAGGTTTTTAATTATAGTAAGTGTGTATTCCTTTAACCTGCCTTCCTAGTTTTCATTTTCTTTTGGAGGAAGGAAAGTTGGACTCTGAATTTATTCTCCAAAGTACTTTTGAGTTCCAGGATGCAGTTACTGTACTCATACCAGGGACTTTAGAAACCTGCAGTAGGAATGGTGGTGTAGTAGTTAAAAACACTTAAAGCAACAGCATTTAACAAAAAACATCCTTTCAAGTTTGATAGCAACATGCTTGAAAAATCTCTCTGGGCTTTACAGCATAGCTACTTACTTTTTATTTATGTTAAACAGGTTACATATATATTCTGTGCCTTTGAATTCCTGTTTTGTGTTTTAGATGGAGATTTGTTGCTGTTGTTTCTGTGGTTCATTTATGGTCTTATTTAATCTGGTTTTGTGTTGGGAGTATCAGAATAAAAATGGCTCTCTAGCATGGTTGCTTTCACCCACATCTGAAAGATGTCTAAAGGCTGGGTCATCTCAAAGGAGCAGGTGGAGCTTAGTTGCTCACGTTTCCCTGGGAGATAGTGGAGTTGTGGAGAGTTCATCTGTTCTGTGGAGTGTGGTGATTTGAGCCCTAATTTAGCACTCATTATCCCCTTTTAGCTACACATGTGAGTGGCAGGAGCTGTGGGTATTCCTGTGGTGGTACTCTGCTGTGCTGCTCTGTGGAGGTGTGTGTGTGTAGGCTCATTTGATTGCTTGGAGATAACTGGGAACTATTAGAAAATGTGGAATTAGCTCAGGCATCTTTTGGAAAAGCTCAGACTATAGGACTAAGCAATGAGATGAAGGATATTTGTTCCATTTTTGTCACAAGGAAAGAATATCTGAAATTAAGAGGCATCAGGAGTATTGGATTGTACTAGGGATAAAAGTAGTCCTCATTCAACCAGGTTGGATGGGAGGGAAGGTGCATGTTCTGTGCCATATAATGAAGATTATTTCCATACAGAAGAAAGGAAAGTGTTTGTTCCATCTGCTCCGTTGTTGCTATGTGTGGAGGATGAGTTCAGAGAGTAAAATATAAGAGTATGACAGCAGAAATAGGTCAGCAGACACAGGATTTTAAGGGGTTTATGATTAATCCAGGTTTATTTGGTCCTGGGGAACATAATGAATTGAAACAACCATATTGCCTCAGTTTCTCTATTGGGAATAATTAGCCATGGGCTGGGTTTAAGTCTCCACAAATGCTCTGGTAGGAAGGCTGCTGTGAAATGTTCCAGAAGAACCCATCCTCAGTTGCTTTGATCACGACTGAATGGAAGTCACCTCTGATCTGGAACCTATGAGCTGGACAAAAAAAGAACAATATTAGAACTAATATGCTTGTTTGGGAGGGGTTACCTCTCCTCATGAAGATTTGAATGACATTTTGTGTAGACCTGGCTTATTTCTGGACTATTGACAGAAGAGGCAGATGACCTGTGTACCTTTGCAAGTGGGTATGCCTAGCAAAGTGGTTTTCTTTGTAGTGAAGATGTGCAGGTGAATACTTGTATTTTGACTCAAAGCCTAGGAGAAGCGTGGAGGAGCTGCCAAGAAGGAATTCTGTACAAAGCAATGTGCAGAACTATCACTCAGATAGTGAGGGTTCTAAATCAGAGGGTTTTTTTTTTGTTTTTCACATAAGCAGCATGAACTTTGCGCTCGTGAAAGGTGCCAGATTGACAGCCCTAGAGACTGAACCCTTCTATTTATCCACAGAACAGGTACAGCACAGACAGCAGCACTGCGAGCTTCCCCACAGTGTCTCCTCAATAAGTCTCAACCCTGTTCTGGAGGAACCACCTGTTGAGGTGAGAAGGTAGTTCAGTCTCTTCATGTCCTGTCAATCCTTGGCCTGACTGCTGAGCAGGGTGTCAAGCAATGCAAAGTGGGATGTAAACCTGTAGCAGCTGGACCAAACCATTCAGCAGATAATTAGTGTGTGGTATATTACACACATTGGATGCTGCTTCAGTTGCCTTTTTGCTTTAAGTGACATAGTCTGAGGTCAAGGAATTGGCTTTGCATCCAAAGCTTCTAGATCCCATTTCAAGTACTCAAATGTTTTGGTATGTAAGAGGACATGTATTAAAATCAATCTGGGTTTAATGCCCTCAGTCTAACATCTACACCTAAATTATGTTGATTCCCCCCAGTCCCTTTTTTTTTTCTCCATAATTTAAGGGATAGCTGTAAATGTCATATGGTATGAATAGCAGAAATAGCATATAACACATTTATATAATCTAATATTTACTTTAAGTCTAAAAAATTAACTCTTGCATGAAGTGCATGAAACTAGGTAAAATATAAAACACTATCCATCCCCTGCACTTTCTATTTAAGGTCCTTCTGAGCTAATAGGACATTTAGACTCTGATGCTTTAAAGACTTACTTTCCCTTGCAATAATTGTACAAAATTGGGTAGATAATAACTTGTACAGATTAATGCACTATCTAAACTGGGACAGCACTTAATAACACTAGGAAATGGTGAAAGTGCTTTGAAATATAGAGAAGTAGAATGAGGCTGGATGTTTCCCAAGCTCCAGAGAACAAATCTTCTTCAGCAACTCTGCAGTTTGAGAGATTCATCCAAGCAGATCCTTTTATTTATGACTTTGTAGCTGTTTTTCAGCAAACAAGTCTTGGTATTGTTGCTTCTAGTTTGTTTGTTTCTTGTTTTGTGTGTGTGTGTGGTTGTTTTTTTGTTTTCTTTTTTCTTTTAATATAAGAAGCTAAAAGAAGTGTGTTTAAGACTTGCCTCATGACTTGAGAAATTTTCTTTGCCAAATTTTAGATACCATGTTGAGCTAATCAGATAAGTTTTACGTTTAGACAACAGAAAAAGGGTTTTGTTTATGTGTTTAATTTCAAATCATTCCTATTATTATCTAACTCCAGTGTTAGTACTCATGAAGCAATTGAACTGAGATTATAGCTTTCTACCTGGTTCTTCTCTATTTTTTTGTCTAAATGCACACCTCTTAACACTTCTGAGGACTGGGAAGGTGCATTTATTCAGTAGCTGCTATGCTGAATTTCAGAATTCCATATAATGTCAGAAGGATTGTTTAAATTCTTCATCCTCTGATGTTTCAAATTGCTATGATATCCTCTCCTGCATCCAGTCTAGAAAATTAGCTATAATGACTGTAATGACAGCTAATTGATTTCCCTGAGCCTTTCCTCTGACATGTTGTCTTTCATCTGCAGACCCACTCTGAAGAGAGACCATTCCAGTGTGAGGAATGCAAAGCTTTGTTCCGAACCCCCTTCTCCCTGCAGAGACATCTGTTAATCCATAACAGTAAGTGCTAAGTCAAGAGAGGAAAAAGAACCTCCTCAGCTCTCACATTTGACTGAGAAAACCAGACATGGCACCTTGATCCAATGTGCAACTTGCTGTATTAAATCAGTATTAAGATTCAGTTGAACCCCAGGGAGTTAGAAAATTCAGAGCCAGATTTGAACCTTCTCTTAAAATGCACTTAAATGCAAATCCAAATATGCTGTAGAAATCTAGCACTGACTTGAGGCCTTATGACAAGGGATTTATTTCAGCATTACGTGTGATAGTGTTACCTCCATTTTCAGAAAGGAGAAATGGAAGCAGAGATAACTTGGTAGCTTACTCAGCTTTTGTAGGTAATCTGGTTTGGAGCTTGAAACTGAGATTCCTTCTCCTGTGCCAGCCTAGGCTAATGTTTCTGGCCTCTGGCATAGAACCAGCAGCCCAGAAAAATGCTGTGGCTGTTTTTCCTCATGAGTAACTTGTTCTTGGCATTCTGTGCTGTTAAACTGACTGTTTAAAGATTTATTTTAGGTGGTGACACTTTGTCTCTAATATTTGCAGAGCCCTAAAGTATCACTCAACCCTGTGAATGTCAGCAATTAAGATTTTAGAAAATATTGATGATATAAAATCCTTGTTGCTTAGAAGACAGTACTTAGAATTGGGATGTTTTTTTATGTTAATATAATTAAAATCGTAACACTTTTTTTTTTTTAATCCTGTATAAAAGTCTTGCCCTTAGATGATTTATTAGTCTGGTGTGTTTAGTTTGCTCTTTTACAATCATCTTTCAAAGCCTCTGCAATTTCACCAAGCATTGAATTTTGTAAAGTCTTTTTCCAATGTTCAAATGATGGTGGAATGGGGCAGGGTTAAAAACCTGCTCACCAATGTGTATTCCAATAAATAATTTGCAGAATATCCAAAAACAGTAAGTAACAGTTTACAGAATTGTAGGCTTTGGTAAAGGGCTTTAAAAAGATGTACTTTGATGGGAGCCTAGTTAATTCTGAGATCTTTGAGTTGTGATTTGTGGCAGTTTGAGCTGTTCCTGGACCACCACTATTTAAGCAGATATTAAATATACCACACTGTGAACTTCAGTGACACAGACATGGTCTAGTCAGCCTTCCTTGGTGCAAAAGGGGACATGTCTCATGGAAGATCACAGTAGGTATTTGAAGGTGATAACTTCTTATCTAAACCATTTCCAAAATGAGTCAAAGCCTTAAGCTGGTAATAATTGGTGTTTTTATTAATTGCAGTGAAGATTTTTCAAACCTTTTTTTTATTTTCTGGAAAAAAAACCCCAAAGCAAACCCATCAAAAACCAACAAACAAACCCCCAACATCTGACCAGTTTAACAAGGAGGCCTTAATACAGCAGAATATGAGCAAAGCTTTATAGCCTAGTGCACCTCTTGTCTGTAGAGTCCTATAAAAGAAGTGTTGACAGATCAATAGCAAAGTGAAAGTCATTGCTAGGATGAACTGAAGAATAAACAGTTTTCAGTTCAAGGCTGTGATTAAAACAAGGGGCTCTGCTGTTTTCTGAGAAGAGCTTGTGTTGCCAGTGAAGAAATGGGGAACTCTTCCCCTTGTGACCCCACTCAGACTGACAAGCTGGGCTGCCATCATAATGAGTGTCTTGTATTTGAAATAACTCAAGAATTATGGGCATTGTCCTGCCACAGCTGGATTATAGTCTCTCTCCTAGCACTGAAATATACCTGCTTTATCAAGAAAGGAGAAAACCCAACCAGAATCTCAAGGTATATTTAGCTGGCTTTACTGTTCTGTGCTGTAGGAACAAAAAAGCTGGTTGTGAAGCTTGAAACTCCTAGGAAAAATTAAATTTCAACCTCCATCATATTTATTAGATTTAGTATCTCCTTGTTTTATAAGCAGGCACTCTGCAGAATAATGTAGAATGACATCTCTCTGATGTAAAAATTTACTTTACAAACTTAGTTTACTGGAAAAAACTACTTTTCATAAAATCATTTTTCAGGTGTTCCTATCTTGAAAATGGAAAAGTCATCATGGATCTAATTTCAAATTTAAAGATTAAATATGTTAAAACAAATTCAAACTGCTTTTTCTTTCTTCCTACGTTCTAGCTATGTAAAAGTAACTTGTTTTCTGAGGCAAGACATGACAATTTGTTAAAATGATATCTGTTATTCTTTCCTTGTTTTCCCCATTTATTTTCAGACTGGAAACTAAGGTAAGAGGTGGGAAGAATCAAAAGAGTAAAAATAAAAATCAAAAATCCATGAAGCCTACAAAGTCTTATAAGTAGTAAATTTTAAAGCAAATCACTTGAATATTTTTTATTTGTTAAAGCAGTAGAAAATTGGATGTTAGTTTAGTAAAAATAATAATGACTTTGTTAGCAGGGCAGTCTCGTGTTCCCAAGACTGGGGACTGCAGTGATTCACTGAACAGAAGCAGGATCAGTATTAAACCTCCCCATAACAGAATATTAAATTGCATCCCTGTTGACCTTGAATTTTTTTCTGAACAGCTATACCACAAGTGTTTTAAGATAAAACACTCCAATACCTTCTGACATATTCTTCTGGTGTTAGCCAAGACTTTTTTTTTTTCCAAACCAACAAAGAATGAGAGGTTTGGGGTGGAGAGGGGGTGCAGTTATAGTTGATTTATGGGGGAAACAGATTCTCTAACCTTTGGACTGTGGCTACTTGAAGCACCAATGTATTGATAAGCTTCAATTATGTATTACTTATCACATAATAAAGTGTTTTTGGTGCTTCAATGTGTAGCATCAAATGGGCTTTAGTTTGCAGCTTATTGAAAATCTTCATTCATATTGGCTTGTGCACTAGGACCAAGACTGGCATGATTTTATCATTTAATGAGCTATAGTAAGGAAATAAATGTCCCTCTAGATGTGCATCATTGCTACTGGAAAAAGAAGCTCATGCATGTGCCAGTCTTGTGTCCTATTCAGTGTATCTAGGAGGCTGCAGACCAGACCTCTGTGTTGAAAAATAAGTGGAGGATAGTCCTTAGCTAATGGTGAGCTTTCTTTGTGATGCAACTGCTTGGATATGGACCCCTGATTTCCAGTGTAGACTGTGGGTTTCTGCATGAATGTCATGTTGTAGATGTTTAACTTGTATTTTTAGGTACATTACCCAATGACATTTTTACCTGAAGCTCCTTTTCTTTCTGTTCTCAGGGCCCAGCTATTCTTTAGTTGCTTTTATTCATTTTTTTTTGCTTTGTGAAACAAACATTAATGTAGTTTGACAAATATCTGGTATCTTTTAAACCTTGTTTTTCTCTTTAAGGTGAGAGGACCTTCAAGTGTGATCACTGTGATGCTACTTTCAAAAGAAAAGACACATTAAATGTCCATATTCAAGTTGTACATGATGGACATAAGAAATACAAGTGTGATCTCTGTGACAAAGCTTTTGTGACACCATCAGTCCTGAAGAGTCATAAAAAAGTGAGTAGAATCAATTCTATCACATTCACTCCTTCTGTGTTCTCAAGGTTGTTGACTAAACACAAAATCCCAGATGCTTCTGGCTTTTCACTAGAAAGCTCTGATAGTGCTCAACATCCAAAAATGCTTTTTGCAATAGTGAGATTCTTGGTGGTGTGCTTGTCTCATATTTAGTAGGCATTAAGTAATCATAGTTGCTGGAAAATAAAGTTTCCTCTGTTTGAGTGATAGAACTGTGTAACCAAGATGAATTTGCTCCAGATACAGATAGTGGAAAATTTTCTCTGGTACTACAGAATAATTAGAATGACATGGGGTTGCTACTATAAGGTGATTGAGATTCAACTAACCTGGCTCATTAGTACAGAAAAATTCAACTGATTGAACAAGGCTGAACAAGATAAATTTATAGGATATTCTCCCTCTCTTTCATTACTTTCAGAGTAAGGAGTATTATTTTCAAGTGTTAATATATTAGTCTAAGAAACTCAAAAAGAAAGGGTGTACAAAACTTGTGATTTGTTTCCAGTGATTTTCCTGGGAAGCAAGACTGTAGGAGGGCAGAGCATCTTTCATTAGATGAATTGATTTGTTTGGTAAAAACAGATTGCTTTTCAGACACACAATCCTTTTCATCCTTATCTACTTGTTTTAATCCCTTAAGTATCAGAACTAGCCTGTAATACTGATACATTGATTTCAGATTAACTTCTCCTAAAGGATCTTGTTGAGATGGATTTCTGAATTCCAAAAATTCAAAAGCTTACCTGGAATCATTGATGAGCTCTGCATAAAGTTTTAAAACTTTCTTCAGACTCTGTAAAAATTTGAGTATGACTATTTCATATTAAAAATGGCCATATACATAAGTGTTTGTATTTTCATGGAAAGCAGCTACAATTTATTGTTTAACCTTTCTTTGACATTCCTTCTTAATTGTTGGTCTGAGTTAGGCATTGTCTGTTGTCAGACTAGGATTAGATGTATGTTTGTGATACTTGTAATGTATTAAATTTTGTTTTTAGTTGTTTGGGATGAATTAATAGCAGACTGTCTGGGGTCCTGAATGTTGCTGATAGAGATATAACTGATTTCTAACAAAACTCCAGTCTAATCAAGAGGGGCTTAACATTCACACATGCCTAATGTCAGGGAATTAAATAGTTTCAATATTGAAATAGCTCATTTAATCTTCCTTCAGCTGCAGCATGGTATGTACTATGTGAGATTAGTTTTTTATGATGTAATGAAGAATTATGTCACTTTCATGTCTCTTTTTTTTTTTAAATAAGAATTCCTTATCTGAAGTCTGATAAATCTTCATTTCAGAATTGGGCATTGAAAATACACTGTGAAAAATGATGAGAACCAATGTATGTAACTAACTACAAGGTGGTCTTGTTAACCACATGGGTCAGATGCAAGTTGTTTTTTGTTTTGGGTGGGGTTTTTTTCCCCTCCCTGCTTTGAAATAATTAGTAAGGTGCTCTGGCCTCAACAGCTTGGTTTTGAAAGACAAGCTTTGTGTATGATTTAGTGTTTGTGATAAATACAATATACTTCTTAGGATCAGGTTATAAAGATTAATTTTAGTAGGTAACCAAATGATTATTTGCTAGTTTAGAAACCACTCTGAGATATCAAACTGAAAACCAGTTGTCTTAATCACATAAATAAGTGAATTGGTCTTTTTATAATAGTTAATTATTAAGAAAACTATTTAGGAAACAAGCTTAGGAAGTGAAAAGCCACTTTATTTTGCCATTAATAATGAGATATTTAGAAATTTTAGAAGAAAATGTTTAAAACCATCTATAGCAGATTCCATTAGAATCTCTGTCTGACGTGGTGGAGTAAACTATAAAATGGAGAGATAGTGGTCAATGTCAATGCACTGAAATAGTCTATATTTCACTTCAAGTGATGCTGAAGCTTTCACTCTTGTCTTGCTTCACCCCATGTAGACTCACACAGGAGAAAAAGAGAAGATTTGCCCCTATTGTGGACAGAAGTTTGCGAGCAATGGGACGCTGCGAGTTCATATTCGAAGCCATACAGGTACAGTGGTGTTTATTGGCACAAACAGAGGACATCTGCTAGATATTGAACAAGGTATCTCTTGGGGTGTTCACAATTAGTCTATTTTCAAACAAAAATGCAAATTCCAAGCATCTTTTTCAGACATTTTACCTGCTTAATGTGTAAAGGCAGATTCTGTTCTCAACTGGAATTGTGTGAATGTTTATATGTATATTTGAATATTTAGATGTATATACAATATAAATGAATTAATCTCTGTGGCTGCCAAGGTATTTTGAAACTGATATCATATTAATGTAACTCTTGACCTCATCACAAGTTGTACATAACCCAAATTAGAATGTTCTACCTAGAGTATACTTCAGTTCAAAACTTATTTTCTGTTGCAACATCTGACTCATTCTGCTGGTCTCCTGGGTCTGAGTTAGGCAGCTTATTTTATATTGCTGTTTCCCTATCATATTCTGTAACACACTGAAAAGCAATTAGTCACGTTGTCATGATGATAGGTTTCATTTTGTGAGCTTAGCAGTTGACAAATAGCCTTCCTGTGACATTCCATTTGCTTTGCACAGGCAAATTTGGTTTGTAGGGAGATGACAGAATTGGTTTTAATCCTTTGGCTTTTGCTATGTTTGGAAAGGTTTTAATCACTTCAGTATATCAAGACCACATCTTAAGATGAGGTTTTACTAGTTTTTGATATATTGTGGTTTCTGTGTGTGTGTGTGTGTGTGTATATATATTTTGTCTGATGTAGACACTAGCAAATTTTTATCCTGACCCTGCAGTCAGGATAAAAGGCTAAAATTGACTTTTAGCCCTTACTTTTTACTAAATTCCATGTTTGGAACATTTATCTCTTGAAGCAGCTGTATAATACTTAGGCATATATGTACTAGTACAATGGAGCAATTCTGTCCATTCCTCCTCTTTATTTTTGTTCTTTCTTCTACAGCTCCACCTTTCAAAAATCAGCTCCTTTCAAAGTCCTTCCTGTTTTCCTCTTCAGTCTTCTGTCCTGTATGCTGTGAATTTCTCTTCCTTTTTTTGACTTCCTGAAGATGCAGAGAAGAAAAAAAAAAAAAAAAATCCCAACACTCATGGAGCATGTGGAATGAGGATTTAAGCCCTGGAGACTGTGCCTTTTGGAAGGACCACCCACTTATCCACCCAGGCAGTAATTGAATCAATCAGGTAGACAGAAGTAAAAAGAAACAATTCAGTAGCATTTTTATTGCTCCAGGCTTCTAGTTAGATGATGAGGATGAGTTGCTGTGAATTTGTGACTTGTGGAATTTATTTTTTTTTCTTTTAAATCACAAGTTATATTACAAAATGCCTTCTATGAGGTTTAATGAGAAAAAGCCATGTGTCCCATGGCATTTCTGGAGAGGTGTTTTTTTGCCTTGTGCTGTATGTGGAGCCTTCAGACAAGTTGTTCTTGATCATAATACATACAGACTAATTAAAGAGGAGATTGTTGCCCAGTGTTCAGGGGGCCTGAGGAAGCATTGCTTTCTGAGGAATAGCTTCCATCCTTTCCAAAGGAAGGCAAAGGGAATTTATGTCACAAACAGCACAAAAATCTGAGTGCTCATTTGGTGGGTTTTAGTTTGAAGGCTCACTGCATGGTGAAGATTCTTGACAACCTTTGGGGGATTTTCTGAGCAGTGAGAAATGTTCAGCTCATCAAAGAGTGAGCTACAAACTTATCAAACTTATTTTGTTCAGTGATGGATGTTTTGTTTCTAAACATTGCAATGTTGAGTACTTCATGCTCTTGGTATCTATTAAATTCAGTGGTTTTGAATGAATTCAAAACTGTTTGGTTTTTTTTTTGGTTTTGTTTTTTTTTTGTCTTTTTTCCTCCCTACTTTTCATTCTGACCTAGAAGTGATGTCTGTTTTTGAGAGATGGTTCATCTTTGTGAACAGGCCTTCAGCTGGGGCTAAGCTTTTGGTGCAACTAAGCAGTGCACCGTAAGTGTAAATATTGCAAAGACCTTCATGTCTTGGTGATTACAGCTGATTAGATTTAAGGTCCTGGTGCAGATGTTTGTGTTATCCTATTTTCAGTGCACATGGTCAGCTAGACTTTGTTTTATTAGCTACTTTATGTAAGAGGCTTTGTTTTGTATTTACAAAATAAAGCCAGGCAGAGTTGTTTTAAAGAGAGCTGTGTAAAAATTGGTTTCCTTTTTGAATTTCTAAAACTGTTCTTTATATGAGTCAAGGTTCTTAGGTACTCTCCTGCTTCTGCTTTTGAATTGTTTTTTTTGCTATGCTCAATCCATGGACAAAAAGAGAAGCTCAGTGAGATTTCAGCTTTTATTTAGTATGCAGTACGTGCCATTAAATATTATTTCTCACATATGTATGTGTGCTTTGTCCACAAGCTATTTTCTTCCCTCCTTTATCTTCAAGTAAGACTCTGTAAATGAACCCTAACAGTACTTGGCCTTTTGCAGAAACTGAGCTGGTTTGGGGTGAGTGAACATGTCTGCATGTGCATGTACAGAGGGAAGGGGTTGATGTTTGCATCTGAACCCGACGTACGGCTCTGCAATTCATCATCCGACTTGCCAGCCTCGGCGTGACAGAGACGGCGCTCTGTGCCTCGGCTGAAACACTAGAGCACATTCTCTCTCTGCTCTATCCTGTTGGTTTATGACTTCTGAGGGTCAGAGGGAGCTGGGGTTAATTCAGCAAAAGAATCCTCCGACTGCGATATAAATTCCTTGGCTTGTTCATAAATTGTAAAAGAAATTCTCTGGTCTGCTCCTTCAGCTTGAAAACCAGGGGCCAGGAGGTTAATTACAGCCCTTAAAGTTTCAACCGACTTTTGGTGTTAACAGTTCCTGGCTGCAGTTTGTGCAGCTTTGCAGTTGCTTTATACATTAGGTATTTCAATATGTTAGCTGTTTGGTACTTATTTGTGTGTGCCTATGTAATATATACCCAGGCTGTCTGCTATTCATGCTGTTGCTGTCCTAATTGCTTGGTTCCCAGTCCCTTCCTTCTTTGGGATGCAGCACCTCAAGTTGTGGAACAATGAAAGTTGTTGAGGCACTTTCGTTGTGAGTTAACATCTTTTTGAGTTAGCAGTTGAGTGTTTTTCCTCTAACTCTGTACTTTCTATGCTGTTTTTTACCTGCTCCATTATATAGGGATTGGTGAGGGACAGCTGATGACCAGAAGTGTCTTCCAGAAAATGCTTATGCAAGCAAATATAGGTTAAAACGTAATCTTATTTTGCTGTTTCTATCACATTTTGTCAAAGTCCTGATAAAACCCAGTGAGATATCTATGACTTGACATCTGTCCTAAATGCTTTTTCCAAAGATTAATGTTTCTATCCATGTCATTTAAAAGCCATGAATTAATGTATTCTTGCATGTTCTGTTCTCTGGTTTGTGGAAAAAGCGGCTTTATTTTGTAAGCGTGAGTTGAGAAGATTCTTTCTAAATTTGCTCTCATATGTGAATAAAAGATAATACCAAGAGATTACATTAAAACAGCAAAAAGCATTCAGACCATGGACTTTTATATCCATTGTGTCAGCACGGTTAAGCTTGCCCTTTCAATTTCCATAATTTCAGGCTGTATTCTAAGCTTATGAAAACATTTCATCCAGCTTGTCCTCTGAAACTCTAGGTGCTGATTGTCTTCTTGAGATGTCTCTCCTGCATGTGAGACCCTGATGTTGCCATCCTAACTTTGCCATTGTAGTCCCATTTCTACAATTTGATTAATTAGGTGCATGAGCAGGTTTAAAATCATACTTGAGGTCCCACTGTATAAGAACCTAGGTCCAAATATTTCATTTCCACATAAAAATTACTGATGAACCAAACAAAATATTAGTTGTGGAGTTATATTATAAAACTTTGGTTATTAACAGTAGTTCTATCATCTAGGAACATAAAAGACTTGAGAGTACTTGAAGGAGGTAATGAGTTGAAATACTGTATAACTCTTTTTTAATACCTTGTAAAATATGTCTCCAAAGTTTTAATAGCTAAACAGGCAACTGTTTGTTCATGTACATAATAATGTACAGCCAGGATCCTTATTCTAGCAAATCTGGCAAATCACCTTAAAGGTAATTTAATTTTTTTTTTTTTTTTTTTTTTTTTTTTTAAGA
>JAOEGS010021498.1:13812-40380 GCA_025447755.1 Corythornis vintsioides | reverse complement strand
AAAGAAAAGAAGAAAAGAAAGAAAAAAAAGGTCCTCATTGGGGATCTGGTCAAGTGTGTCTAAGGCCAGCTGTTTACTTTCTGCAAAAAGAATTTTCCCTGGCTGTATGAAGGGCTTTGTAAAGCCTTTTGTACTGCTGAGGGTTGATACACCAGACATACACCTCAGGGGAGTGGAGGAGGGAGTGTGAGAATCTCATCTGAGGTTCCCAGTCCTTTGGCAAAAACAAGGAGACAAGACAGGATATTTCTCTTTTAACTAACAAGCAAGAGGGGCAATAAAGAAGATAAAGCAAGCCTTTAGACAGTGGAAAATCAGCAAATAATTCCCCCAAGCTCTGTGTCTTGCTGTTCATCTTTGAAAGGTCTTTTTTTTTAAAAAAAAATAAAAAATAAATAAAAATCTGCCTTCTGCTTGCTCTTTAGTCTATTCTTAGCAACAGCCTGATTTGCTCTGGTTTGCTGGAAGACTTGCTTAGATGACTCAGATATTGACTGGAAGCTTTCTCAACACTGTTGAGGGGAGGGGCCATTGAGCAACCAGCCTCTTGAGCTAAATGACAAAAGCAAAAGCTGCACCCACCTATGTGAGATACACTGAGATCAGCTTCTGACATCCTTCCTCCTGCTCAACACCACTTTATTCTCCTTGAATAAATATTATATTGAATAATACATTGAATTAAAGCTCCATTAAGAGTCCCTGTCTTACAGTGTAGCTGTCATTCTCTGCAGCATCCACTTTTCATGCAGTGATGGTCATTTTGCTCTGCTAAAATCCAGTGCTGCTCCTGAAAGCTGTGCCAATTAACGGCCCATTGTGTGTCAGTAAGGGCTGCTCAGAGCAGCTGAAGACTGTGGGATGGCCCTAGAGAAGTTTTACTTGCTTAGTTTCATTGAGGTCAGGAATCCTTCCTGCTTGGCCACAGTGTCTTCTAAACAAGCAAAGCAGCAAGTCTAGTGCAGAGGGTGTAGGTGACATCCCCTCTGTGGCCCCCATGGGAACACCAAACAAGCCTCTTGTACCTTTCCTTTCAGTTGCAGATAAGCAAAATAACATCCAACTTCTTCCTGAACTCCCCTGGGAATTGATGATGGAAGAAGAATCACACAAATCTTTCCTGAGGGATGCTGACAGAGATGTCCATTGTCTGAAAACAGTTTAAATGGCTGCAGATTTTACAACCTTTCCCACAACTTTTCAATATTATTCTCAGCTATTATTTTTCTAGGGCTTGCTGCAAAAAAGCTCAGTGTTCTCTGCTGGTTCAGCAAGTGCTAAACAGGCTGAGGCATCACAGGGATAATTTCCATGTGCAGGCAGCTGTTTCTGGTGAATAGGAGTTAAATGACAAGGAGTTCCAGGAGCACTGGAACAAGTGAAGCCTGATTTCCTCCAGATCTATGTCTCATGCTTGATTTGAGCTGTTTCCATAACTGGGGCATTTCTTACCATGCTTTGCTATGCAGACACATTTGTCTGGGGTGGTGGGATCATGATATCTAGGATAATTATGCAGGTTTATCCTAATAGAGGTCATACACCCAATGAATTTATAGGGTTCCTTACTTTTGGGTCACTGATTTTTAGGAGGGTGATAAAGGATCCTGACTTTGATGCCTCAAGTATTTTTCCATCAGTTCTCTGGCCAAAATATTTTAAGGCTAGCAGGGGGACAGATAAACAGGTTGACAGGCAGACAAAGGCCTGCACATACATGGTGATCATGTAAGTCCTGTTAAGAAACAGGCTTTGGGAAAGAATAATAATCATAGCAAATATTATGCAAGCTGCACTAAAGGGCATGCAAAACCAAATGAAATGGATAAGGAAGGAGAACTTCAGGAGCAAACAATTAGCAAATAGCCCAGAATAAATCATACAGCATGGTTTTTTGGTAACAAACCAATGGGATTATACTGGCATTGGTCCTCTTGGGGATAGTGGTATAAAGGACATTATTCCTAAGCCAGAGTAAGTGAAAAGAATGATGCATACCATTTGTAGCCAAGTACAATGAGGTTGCCTGCTGAGTGGTTTTAATACCTTGCTTTGAGCTTGCCTGCCATGGATAAGCAATAAATGCAAATAAATCTGTTACCCAATGAAACCTATCATTACATTTCTTGTGAGACAGGATTCCTTCTTGACTTACATGCATCACATGTTTGACTCCATATTTTTTCTGTTTTGCAGGTGATTTTCAAAGCTAAGTCAAAATATTCCCCAGAGCTACTGAAATACAGGTAAGAAGTATGCAAACACTTAGGATGGTAAAAAGGAGTAACCATGCTCTTTGAGAAACACTGCATCTCTGATTATTTGTGGTGCTCATCTCCCAGCTCTCCATATTCATCTATCAGTGGTTTATGATGATGGTTCTGAGGCCAGCTTCTTCATGACCTTTAGAAGTCTGTGTCATTTCCCAATTCAAGCTCCATTTTTAAACATTCACATATTTCAAAGGCAAATATTTCAAGTGCAAGCAGAAAACACTCACCCTGCTGATCAGTTTGCAGGTGGGTGACATTGCTCCCATCTGGCTCTAGAGGTGAGAGGTAGAAGCTTTGAACCTCATCTGTCACTGATGTTTATGGTAAGGCTTCATTCCTGAAAAGAGCTGGAAAATGTCTTTATTCAAACAAAGGGAGCTTGTGAAATTCCCTCAGTGCCTACAAGGTGACTACATTAGCACCTTGCCATGGAGCTCTTGGAGTCTTTCTGTTTCTAAACACTCAGCACTGTGACTGGAACTCCTCATGCACAGATGACCCTTCCCCACAACAGCTCCATGTCCACCCTGGTTCTTGCCTATTGCATCTCTAACAGTTCACCCTTGGATCTATTCCAGCCTTTTCTCTCTTATCAGGTCTGTTTGTAAAAGACTTTGTATCTAGATTTCTTAGCATGAATATAAACCATATAAATAAAGCTGGCCTCATTGCCTACCTCATACAGGCAGCTGAAGCAGGGTAATATGTCCATACCCATGGATGAGGTTCTGAATCCCAATTTTCACAGGCTGGTGAAAGATCATGGAGTCCCAGAGTGGTTTCTGTTGGAAGGGACCTTTAAAGATCATCTAGTCCAAGCCCCATCCCGTGGGCAGGGACATCTTTCATTAGATCAGGTTGCTGAACTCCTCATGGAGAGATGGATGATAAGGAGATGGATGCCCTACAGGGAGGGGCTGGAGTATGCACTTACTGAATTGGATTTTTCTTCATTGCTGAATGTTCACTTCTTTTTTTCCCCCATTTTCTGTAATAAGTATCAGGCCTTATTGCCTGGTATTGACATTTTTGCAGTAGATAATGGCAACAAAAATGGGGCAAAGAGAGGCAGGACTGTGCTCTGTGTATTGGCACAGGGCTCAGAAATCAGAATAATTTCAGATATGGAAAAAAAATTACAGTCCTATCAGAGATCCAGAATCTTAAGCAAACTTAGCTCAGCTTTCATGTATTAGTCACTATGGCAAAAGAGTTCAAGGCAAAGCCTGTGCCAAACCAACCTGATATTTGATCAGTCCTTCTGCATGTTTCCCTGGGCTTGGGGATTTCTGACAGCCACTGGGTCTAGAAGAGGTTTGCTGTGCTCTGTGTGTGTCTTGTTACACACAAGCCTCAGACACTGCATGGTTTCTGAGGAAACCACACACAAAATGCAGCAGTTTCAAACAGATTTTCCTGGTAAACAAGGCAAAACTCACTGCACTTGAAGTTTGATTTGAAGGGCCAGGTAAAACCTAGCACCCAGCCTGACACCAAAAGAACAGAGCACCCTGGCACGTGCCTTCCCCGGCCAAGCCAGATTACACCAGCCCCAGAGTGGGGATTAGGCACACCAGGCTTTTGAACAGTCACTGGTGCAATCTGGAAACACCTCTCCTGCCCTGCTTTTCTATTTTCTAAAGAAAAAAGAACACGTTTATTCATGCCCTTGTAGGAGCCCTTGTGGTTGAGATGTGCATTCTGCATGGCAGTGCTTTGTTTTTCCCTTTTTTTTGCTAAACTCCATTAAGGAGGAGCCTGGTCTGGAAGCCTCCAAGCCTTGCTGGTTACAAGCCAGCATCAAGGGCATGCAGGCTATGCCAAAGCAGAAGGTCCCTCTCACTGAACTGGGCAAAAAGAGAGCAGGTACTCACTGTCCCACCAGCAGGCAGCATGTAAGAGCACACCTTTCCTCAGAAGCCTCAACCCCAGAAGAATATTCTACCTACCCTACAGTAAGAGAGCACAGAGGAGACTGCTAAATAGACTTTGAGAGCAGAAGGGAGGGCAGAGATGTGACCACCCCTTCTGAGAGATTCATAAAAGTTGTAAATGAAGCACCTCAACAACTGGGGACTGCATTCTCCAGGGGAAGCCACGTGAGAGAGGAGCTTCAGGGCTGCAATGCTGCCAGGATTGGACTGTGAGGTTTAATGGAACTACCTCTAGCCACTTATCCTAAAAACAGAACCCTGCCCTAGAAGGTTTAGAATGACCACAGTCTTCCCCCTGACAGGGAATTTCCATGACTGGCAAGGCAAAGGCAGCATCCTCCCTCACTGCCAGACAGAGCTGGAAAAAGGGCATTGATTCACAAGCAGGGACTTTCAGGCTTTCAGTTCTCCCTGGTACATATTTAAAAGGTCTCAAAGGTATAGTCCTTCCTTTCTTGCCCTCTGAAAAGAAGCTGGCTGTGCCTCAGCTTTGTAGCTGACTAGATGGAAATGAATGTATGAAAGAAAAAAAGAGAGATCACCACTGGCTACTGTTAAACATGCAGAACTGGATTCCTCAGGGACAGTCTGTATGTTTCTTATCAACCAAGTTCCCAGCAGGTATGAAAAGCTGTGGCCAAAACTTCTTGTTCAGTGACTGCAGATTATGACCCTTATCAGTAATTGCCTTGGTCAGTACTGATAAGGAAGGAAGCAAACACTTGAAATGGAAACATACCTTATTTTTTTTTTTTTTTTTTTGCCTTTTAAGTGTAAAGATCCACAGCTGTGTGTAGGAGTAAAGAGGAATTAGAAGCAGCTTTAAATTATTATTATATGATATATTTATATTGCAGTGCTGGGCAGGTGAGAAAAAAACCCAACCAGATGGAGCAAACTAGTCCAGCTCCTGGGCTGTTGTCTCTCACATTTCTATTCCAGTTCTGCTCCCCTGGCTGTGCAAATAAACCTTTTTGCCTGGCACAGATGGCAAAATGCCAACCTGGAATCAACATGCCTACTTCAAGAGCCTGATGTTTCTTTCAAGAGGTTGCCCACCACCAAGTTATTTAGGACAAGGGACAGAAAGATACTGGGGAAAGAGATTTTTTCCCACTGATAGACACTGCCCTGATTTCATCTGAAATCTGATGGCAAAGGTCAGCAGGTGGTGATGCTTCTCATAGCTGTGGTGGTGGTGTAAAACCAGGGTCAAAACCAGCCCATCCCAGGCAACTCCCCTTTTGTGAGGTGTCTCCTGTCACTGAGAGGGCTTGTGCTGTATATTAAATGCATGCTCTAAGAAAAATGTGTATTTTAAGAAGTTTTTCAGAACTGTGCTGTTTATTTCTCCTGAAATAATTCTTCCACGTTTTGCTACTTGGCCACATCAGGTTCTTTACTTACAGCCTGTTGTGCAACTGTAAAAACAGGTTTGAAATCAGCTGAATTAATCTCTCCAGAGATCTGGACCACTGCTGTGGGCTGGGGCAGCCCAGTGTGTGCAGTTTTCATTGCTTGCAGTGCAGCTTCCATCTCATGACACCCTTGCTGAACGATGTTGCTAAAACTGTTTTCTCCTCACTCTCTCAGGTTGCCCCTCTACCTGGCTTCTCTTTTCATAAGTCTCCTCTTCCTCTTGGTGAATTTAACATGTGCAGTATTGGTGAGGACACAGAATTCAGAAAGAAAAGTGATTGTGTCAGTGCGGGTGGCAATCAATGACACCTTGTTTGTGCTGAGTGCTGTTTCCCTCTCCATCTGCCTCTATAAGATTTCCAAGATGTCTTTAGCCAACATTTACTTGGAGTCCAAGGTAAGGCACATTTTCAGTTCTTTTCAAGCACCTTCTGAGAGACAAGGGCAGTGCAAGGAAAAGCCACAAAGTGCTTTGGATTCCCTGAGAGCTGGAGGAGTTCAACTGCACAGCTTGGGCCTGCTCAATGCATCAGTTAAATCCCAAGTGCTAACAAGGCTAAAAACACTGACCCCAAAATAGGTATTTTTGAGACAGAGTTTACAGAAATGCTTGGCTGAGGTTTCTCACAGCTGTTTTTCAAGTAGATACTTATTACAGATCCTGCCTGAAGACCACTTGATTTCACTGCATAGAAGTAATCTAAATTTTGGAATCCTTCAGACTGTCAAATTACTGACTGATGAATTGAAATGTTGAAGGTAGCAGCATGCTGAAGCTAAGCCAGATAGAGGAACATTCATGTCCCTTTACACATTTGCATACAGCCCTATTTATAATGAGAAGGTGTTTTAAAATACTGCATTAGAAATTCAGTCAAGTGGGGAGAAGGGGAAAATTCTCTCCTACAAATGTTCTTAAAGAAATACTGTTGGGTTTACAGCTTTGGACACGTTCAGTGGTCAAGGTTCTGGGTGGCATCATGGAAACCTGCAGTGTTTATGATCAAATCAGTGAAGGTGTTTTGTATTTCTACATCATGGAACACAGCTTTCAAAGGTGTTGCAGTTGCAGTAGTTAGTTAAACCTTAAAATAAATGGTTAGTTTAACCAACACCACATTACTTTTCCCACAAGTCTTGAAAATATAACTTTTAGCTACTATTTAGAAAATCTTATAATAAAATTCCTCTCTCCATTGACTTAATCAGATGAAAGGAGTATTTTTTCTGTTTAGTCAAATCTGGCCATGCTGCACAACAACTGAAAGTTCAGGGCTCAACAGCAGATTTAAAAACACAGCTTATCTTGTTTTGTTTCTGTCAAGCCTGTCACTTGCTGACCAAAGGGCATGGGCAGAGGATTATTTTTACTAGTAAGAGAAGTTATTCTACTGCTGCAAATCACAGAAGCAGAAACCTCTGTAACAAAGCAGTGTTCATCTAAGGGAGGCTTTGGTAGATTTACTTTCTTCCATTTCCCCCTCCTGCAGGAAATCTGATCTTCTTTACTTCACACAACACACACAAACTCAAACATAGCTGCAGACAGGAAGGGACAAGACACAGCAAATGAAAGAGAAATCATTTCATGATGAAATTCTCCTGGGTCTGAATGTGAAGATGCTTTCACCTCCATGACCTGGTGTGGGGCACCAGCCTGGTTCTCTACAGCAAGGGCACAGCAGGAAGGGGGTGCCCTGCCCTTAGCTGCAGCCCTGGGCCAGATCTGCCAGGCAGTGGGACATGCTACAAACTCAGAACTCCCCATTATCTTGTAGGGACCTGTGAGTGATAATTCCTCAGGCTTCACTGGTACTGCTGTGCTCTCCCCAAGCCACTAAGTATATTTGACTAGCAGCAAAACATGGACACTTTCACCCCCTTTTTGGTTGTAGTTGGTGGGACTGAAGTTTGTTAAGTCTCTAGCACAGTTAACATCAACTAGTAAAGAACTGCAGCTATGTAGGGAAGACTATAAAGGGAAATATAGTTGCTATCCAGCAACTGCCACTGGGATACAGTATGTGCCACTCAGCAGCTTTGCTCTGCTCTCTCACCCTCAGTTTCCATGACAGCCTCACTGACCTGCTAATACCAAAGAAGAGAGAAGTGCCTAGCAAACGTTTCCTCTTTGTGGCATTTCTTTCTCTCTGCTCTTGCCACAGCTTTCACCACTGCCTGCTCTGTGCCTGGCTTCAATTCCCCTACAGCAGCAGAGCCCTGGCTGGGGTTTGGTGCACAGTGGTTGTTCCAACTCATTGTAAGCAGGAATTCAATCACAGAGGCTGTCTGTACTGGGGCTTTTGGGATACTCCTGAGCCTGACTGTTCCCTGATTTAATATTTTTTTTAGCTGGGAAAACAGGCAAGCTAGTTTTCTGCAAGCTTCTCTGACTGCTCCCTGAGCATCTCTCTCTTTACTGCTACTCACCAGGCAGTGCAGACTGAGGAGCTGGGTTAACAGAGCCATAGGGACAATAGCCACTGAAGTGAGTGAGCAGCACAGGAGCCCCTGGTAGTCTCCTGAAGGCCAGAGATTGAGGACATGGTGATTTGGTGACTCATACTTCACTAGCCATTCTCTTCTGCAAGTGCCACAGTGCTTTGGACCTCTGCTCCTTGGCTGCAAACCTGGAGGTGCAAAGAGAGGCAAAAGGGTGAAGAACCTTCCTGTCTCCTGCACTGCTAGAAAGGTCTTGTGAGGAGAGCAGCAACTTCCCTCTTGGCTTGTCTCACATAGATGAGAGCAGCCCACCCTCCTCCAAAGCTGCTGCTCACAGCCTGCCTAGCCATGGTCACTCTGCCCACAGCCTGTGCTTCCTACTTTGTCTTCTGTGTTGGCAGCAGGTAAGACTGGCATGTTTAGGAGCAGAACAACCTGACTGCTACACTCTGCTTGTACTGAGGAAATAGGTGCACAGCAAGCAGCTGTAAAAATGTGCAAGGTTGCATCATGCCAGCTACAGCCAGCACCTGATAGAAGATGCTCTACAGCTAGTGCACAGCTGAAGGCTGAATTCTCTTGCTGCATCTCGTACCAAGAGTAGTTCTTACCTGTTTTCATTGCTCTGAAACAGCATCTGTAAAGTAAACTGTAGGGAAACTACTGCACTAATAAAATATGGGAATATAGATAATGTAGCATAGAAAAGAAAAACAAGTAGTTGCATTAGACAGAGTAACATGACAACCCTCAAAGTCCATGCAAAGAACGTTCTTCTCAGCTTCCCTTGTGAATAATAACCAAATTATGCTCAAATCTCTTCCAGGGCTCATCTGTGTGTCAGGTGACAAGCATAGGAGTGACTGTTATACTGCTCTATACCTCACGAGCCTGTTACAACCTGTTCATCTTATCCTTTTCCCAAACCAAGAAAGTAAATTCTTTTGATTATGACTGGTACAACGTATCAGATCAGGCAAGTATGAAAACATAAGCTGAGAAAAACTCATTCTGTATGTGATGGCTGATTTCCTA
This sequence comes from Corythornis vintsioides, assembly GCA_025447755.1. NCBI lineage: Eukaryota > Metazoa > Chordata > Aves > Coraciiformes > Alcedinidae > Corythornis > Corythornis vintsioides. Next base: position 31,277 of record JAOEGS010021498.1, on the reverse strand, counting down.
AATGCTGTGACAAGATTAATTAATATCATTAAATCTTAGTATTTTTTTTTTCTTTTACTCAATGCACTAAGATTGTTTTGATCCAAGAATACAAATTTCTGTTAATTTCAGCATAAGGAGGAAAAAAACCCAGTGATAAGAGAAATAACCACTAGCCTAATAATAGTAATAATAATATTTAAATAGAGCACCTTTATTAAAAAATACAGGTATTTTACCCTTTGGAAAGAATGTGCTGAACTTGGAAGAGCAGAAAACCAGTCTGGAACATGAGTATGTCTTGTTTGGCCTCCAAATCCCAGACACCTGATGTCTCCTCCTTGAACTGAATTTCTGGTCACATCAAGTATTTTATCCATTTAAACATAGATCATAAAAATGCTTTTTTTTTTTTTTTTTAAACACTTTTCTCTTTGCCTCTTCAACAGGCAGATCTCAAATGTCAGCTGGGAGATGCAGGTTACATAGTGTTTGGAGTGATCCTGTTTGTCTGGGAGCTCTTGCCTACATCCTTGGTTGTCTATTTCTTCCGTGTTCGAAACCCTACGAAAGATCTTGTAAGTGGAAGTTGTTGGGCTGGAGAGCTCAGCTTTGGAAGAAATTTTTGCTTCTTTCCAGTTTTGACTTCCCATTTTCAATGTGTCCTTGAAAGAATGCATGCAACTCAAACTTCCCACTTCTTTATACTAGCTCCTTGTGAAAGAAACTCATATTTACCCAGAAGGAAGACAATGTGTTTCTCAGACAGTTACCTTAAAAATCAGCAGCCTTCTTAAATTTAAGGACATCTTCCTTTGGAGTGAACACAGTAGCTTAGTGGAGTCAGTGGAGAAAGAGTTTGTAATCCAAACTTGGGGTCTTCCATCCAATAGCAGTGAAAATGGTTGTGTGCTAATTGTTCAATGGCACACATGAACTAACAGAATTCTTCCATCCCTGGACCCATTGGATTGTTTCCATGTCAAAGACATGAGGGGAAAAAAGCCATAATAAACACTTGCTGACATTTTTTCTCACTATTTCAACAGAGATGAAGTTGTGAGTTATAACAATAATTCCATGTAAGAATATTATACTATATTAAGGATAGTATCTAGGTAGTAGGTCAGGGTAGTCTGCTAGACCTAATAATTATTTTTTTTCCACACAAGACAAATATTTTTGCTAAACAATATCACAGTAAGAGGAAAATTGGAAACAACAATGTTAAAAATAAACAAAAAAAAAATGAAGAGACTAGCAAAACAAAATGGAACTTCATTGCAAGTATGCCACAAGAGGGAGAGCAAGGGCCACTTGACTTCAGTCGAGTGTGTTCAGTGGGATGTGTTCTTGGAACAGTTAAGTATTAAATGTTCCATGGTTGAAAATACTTAGCCAGAAAGCATGAGGTTAGAATTAAACCAAACTTGCTATCAAAAACACCTCAACAACTCTGGCTTATAACAAGTCCAAAACATTCCTTAGTTTTACTAAGGAACAAGAGAAAAAAAAAGAAAGGTTTTTGGTTTTATACTTCATTCAGGACTTGGGAAAGGTTTGAGTAGAGGCAGCCTGTGTTCAGCACCAGTCCCATCTACAGCTCCACTCCACAGGCAATGAGAGCCTGGAGCAAGTGGTCTGTGGTGCTTTGCCTTGCCATACCTGCAGCCAGACACATGTTGGAAAGGGGGAGATGACAGAGAAGGACCTGTTTTTAATTCATCTTTGGCAAAGTTATTATCTAAAAAAACAGGGGGAGAGTAAACTACTCTCCTGTTTAAGGCCAAGGAGATGTCATCCTGGTTTATCCACAGGTACAGGGAGCCCTGAGAATGGAAGCAGTGGATGAGGTTCAGCTGAGTCCTAGATGTCTCTCTACACTGTTGCCAGAATTCAACTGACCTTCTGAATCTTGTTTTGATTCATAGGGAAGTAAAAGCAAGATTCTCTGTAATGGAGTTACATGCACTTGCCTGTCACTGTTCTACCAAAGGACTTTTCCTTGTAATTTGACCCTCAAAACACTAACTCTGAAATGCTCTAAGGGACTTTTCAGCTGAGGTTTCATTAAGCAGGGTGCCAAGGCTGAGCACATTCAGTTCCCAAGGCAAGGCAGGTGAGGCAGCAGGAGGGAGGAGGGTTATAAATATGGGAGGTAAGCCCAGATCTCTTGAGGCTTTTCATACTCCTCAGCTGTTTCCATACTGCTCCCTGGCTAAAAGTGCCAAGTGCCCAGGCTGGACAGGAATTCAGCAGGCAGGTGAAATGCATACTGGGGGTGGTTTCAGAAAACCTGCTAACACAGAATGCAGAAGGATTGCTGTTCTCTCCAGCAAACAGAAATCTGCCTGTTGCTTTGGAAGCCAGGAGTGAGTTATTTTGGAAATGAAGCAGCAAACAGTTTATCTAGCTGTTGCAAGTACTGACTGAGGTTTTCCTCTCCTCAGGCCACTGCAGGAATGGTCCCAAGCCATGGCTTCAGTCCCAGATCTTACTTTTTTGACAACCCTCGCAGATACGACAGCGATGACGACCTAGCCTGGAACATTGCACCCCAGGGGGCACAGGGCAGGTGAGATACAAGAGGGAACCACGTCCTTCCTGTAACAGAAACTGGAGGAAGAACTCTGCACACATTCCAGAAGACGGATCTAAACTGCCTAGCTCCAACTATTGCATCATTTCCAGGGGGTGAGGGGAAGCAAAGGGCAAAGCTGCAGTGGAAAGGCAGCACCGAGTGACTGCTGGGAGCCAAGGGCCCCACAGAGACCACAAGGACACAAGAATGAAAACAGTTGCATGATTTAAGAGTTGTGACAGCAGGCTGTTCTCTGAAAAACTCAGTTCAGATCTATGGATGATGTGTTGGAAAAAAAACCCTCCCTTTTTTTCCAACAGTGGCCTTAGAAGTGCCACTTAGGAGCTTAAGCACATGTGAGCAAGGCAAGTTAGCAAACCAACTGCCTCCCTGCCTTCAGGGAGAGAAGGGAAAAGCAGAAGAGTGCAGGGAACAGCTCTGGGTGGCAGCAGAGAAAAGCCTCTCCACTTAGGTTTAACATGGTTAAAAGTCTTGGGAGTTCACCTGAAAGGAAAGCAGCATTTGCTTTCCCACTTGCTGAAAGCTCATGGGAATCCACCTCAATGTCAACATTCCATGCAACCCATAACTGGCACAAAAAATCCATTTTCTCTGTGTAATGATGGGCTTTAGGTAGAGGATTCCCTTCTATGAAGGAACAGTTCACAGCAAAAATGCTTAGCACCCAGTTCAGAGGAGGAGAGGCACTGCCAGGATGCTATTTGCAGTTATCAACTTTTCAGATGGTAATTAAACCCACTGAGGATGCTGCAGGTGCTTTGTGCAAGGCTGGGATCCAGCCAGAGCTCCAGTCACTCTCCCTTCCCCACTAAGGCCTGAGGGAACCAGCCCCACTGGTGACACAGATGCAAAGCAGCCACCTGGTTGGTCTCACACCACTCTTGGGAGGAGCCAGCACAGCAGAGCTGCTAATTAAGAACCAGGCACTCCCATGGACATGGAAAGTTTAGGTCTGTCAGGCCCTTGCAGTAGCAGGGTTTAGCCAGGATTAGCAGCACTGCTTCTAAAGGCTTTCAACCACCTCCTGGATTAACACCTGGGAAAGTGGAGGGTCTGCAGTGAACTAGAAGATTTCAAAAAACAGATGAGTTAAGAGAACATTTGGGCCAAAATAATTGACATGGCAGAAAAATAAATAGCAACCTGAAACCCATGCTGGGGTATTTTTGTACTTGAGTGCAAGAACAACCTCTGTGTGACTGCATTTTGCCCATGTTCACCAAGCAGGTATCTTCAGAACCAACCTGCCACTCATAGAATGATAGAATGTTCAGGGCTGGAAGGGGCCTCCAAGGGCATCTAGTGCAGCCCCCTGCAGGGAGCAGGGACACCCTCAACTAGCCCAGGCTGCTCAGAGCCTTGGCCAACCTCCCCTGGAAGAGCTCCAGGGATGGGGCCTCAAGCAGCTCCCTGGGGATCCTGTTCCCCTGATCCACCACCCTCACTCCTTGTTTCTTGTTTTGTTTGCAGTTTCTCTCCAGACTACTACGACTGGGGCCATCAGAACAACAGCTTCATGGCTTACATAGGATCCCTCCAGCATGACCCAGCCCTGGACACAGAGAGGCCCAGCCCTGTCTAGCTCCAGCTACAGCACTGGAGGACATTCCAACATTAAACCAATCTTCTGAAAAAAACCAAGCTTAGCAATTTTTCTTCACCTTTTGGTTCTTCTAAATGTTCTTCTGCACAGAGAAATGAAGAACTTGGCTTTGGCACCAGCTTTCCATAGTTCAAGAAGAAGTATAAGCTAATGAATTCCATGTTGAAGACTATTCTCAGTAATACCTTGTTCTAAGCCACGGTATTTCTGGCTTTGAATAGAGTTGTTAGAGGGTATAATTTAATCATTTATGCTCATTTTAAAAGAGCAAATTTCATGAAGTGAAATTGCATAATTATTTTTAAGTATTTTTATTTTTACACTGTGTATTAGACTAGAAATAAGTGATTATGATGAATATACTGTAAACACAGGAATGGGTTGTTCAAATGTATGGCAGCAGTGATTCTTCCATGTACAGAAAGCCTGTAAGGGCAGAACTCCAACCCTATTAAATACTGTCTTTTCAACTTCTTGCTACATTCTCAGAGCACAAGTTACTCTTTGGACCAACACTGCTTACTCAGGATAGCAAGGTGGTAGGATGTTACCTGCAATCTGGTTATGATCTCAAAATACACTGCATTCTTCTGAGAAAGCAGGAGAATTTAATCAGGGACAGTCTCAGAACAGCAGGGATGGGCATCTGCTCTGGCTGGAGCACTGTGAACTGCAAAAGCATCTGAAAATGGTGAAGTTCAAAGAATTAAAAGTGATGTGATGATCTCTGTCAATCAGTTCTAGATACATTATATAGAAGAGAGTCAAATACCTGCCCAGGGAGATGGATACATAGAACAGTGTTTATTAAAAATCAAGGAAGGGCATCCTGGGAATAGAATAAGAGGCAGGAATATGTAAAGCAGAAAAACCTCAAGTGGACCTAGAGGATAAATTGAGTGTAACCAGCAGATGGCCAGCAAAGCCACCTGTTAGGTTCAGGGATCAGCCTGGTGGGTTGTGGTGGAAACAGTGGATAAATGCCATTCTAATATGGGACATTGAATGAAATTGAAGAGAAAAAAGCAGCCAATCAAACTATTAGCCAGAGATTTAAAAATGTGCTATAGGGTTGGGAGGAGGACACAACTTTTAATAAACTCTTTGGATAAAACTGCCTGAGGACCTAGTGCAAGAAAACTATGAAGGAATTACATTTTCTTCACAGTAGATATAGCTGCACAGCAAATATTATGCTCATTCTGCACTTAAACCAAGCTTAAACCCTATGCCACAGCATGCATGCAAGGAAGTGGAATGCCAAGTGACTCCAACCACAGTAATGAATGAAATGCTCTCAAACACACAAGTTTTAAACAACAGGAAAGGTCAGATTTTAAAATCACCTGTAATTATCACCTTTCTAACAAGTACTTACCCACCTGCACTAGAGCTAAAATATGGGCATCCATTTTTTTTTAGTGAGGTAACTTGCTAAACATGAATACACAGAACAAAATCAAAGCTGTGGGAATCCTTTAAGGGGAATAATTTCACACGAAAAGCCCAGCCCTGCTAGGTGAACCAGCCAGAAAAAGTATTTACTAAAACAAGTTTCTAAGAAGACAGGCCAAACTTCCAAATCAGCCTTTTTTTGTCTCTTAAAACAATCAGAGGTTAATTTTGGCCACATTCATGCAGCTCCACACTGTGACTGTGCCCTGTGTTTCTGATGTGTGGGCACAGTGATGCACTGTAAGCAGCAACAGGTACACAGGTTATATTCATCTCCTGAGCAGAACTGAAGTGAGAATGAAAGGCTCATCTTCAGCAAAATGACTGCCATGTACAGAAATTATGTACTTTCTACAAAGTGTAGTTGAAACATAAATGAAAGGTAAAAAAGGCAAATCAAACCCCAAAAATTACATTCACAAAAAACTGTAGCAGAAAATACTTTAATTGGCTTTTGATAGATTCAAACATAGCAAAGATTCAGAAGTGTTTAGATCTCAGTAAGCAGTTCCAACACTGATTTTGATTTTAATAAATATTACATTTTAATAGGCTAGCTACATGGAGGAATTGTAAGTGATGAATTGCTGATTTCTACTTTACCAATGGAAGCATCTTGGTTATTTATAACATATTACAGGTTGGTTCCCAGAAAAAAAAAAAACCAAACCACAAAGCAAGGTCAGATAAAGGTGACCCAAGCACCAAAACACAACTGGAGAAAGTGTGGCAGTGTATGGCATGCACAGTGACAGACAGCACAAAGCATCAGCTGAAGTAGGAAAACATTTCTGTTATTCCAGCTTACCCAAGTCTTTGTCACTGCTTTAAGTCTGGATTCTCACCTTTGTTGTTCAGCAACACCATCCTACCTATGCAGTGCACACCAAGTCTTCTCTCACCTGTCTTAAAGACTTGGGAAAAAACACTTTTGTCTTCTCACTACCTCTGGGATTACAATCATTGTGTCATTTGGAAAGGGAAATGTACTCTGAAATGCATGACAGACAATGCTGAGCTGCTATCCACCAGGGAGCTGGAATTTAAAAGAGTTACAGGTCATGGACAGTGTAACTAACCTTAGTCTTTAGTATAAAAATGGAGCTGTAAATTTCTAAAATTTACCATAGAAAGAGGTAAGTCATCTGACTCACATGGAAAAAACTTCCTAGGCAGCATAGTCACAGAATGTACATCAAACACAGTAAAAAAGGCTGGGACAGGAAAGTTGTTTCAACTAGATTTGTAACCAGAAAATTCTCATGTTCTATTTCTGCAATGCCAGTGAAGTGAAATGCCTTCCATATTTGATCACCAAGCAAGATGAACCTTCAAATGCAACAGAATGTCCCCATTTGCTGTTGAGCTGCATTTCTGTGTTCTCATGACAGAAAGGAGAGGGAGAAAAGCCTCCCATCTTTAAGTCCTTACACATCCATCTTATGTCCTGTGAGGACATCTGTGCTACAAGGACAAGGCTCTGAGCAGCCTGGGCTAGTTGAGGGTGTCCCTGCTCCCTGCAGGGGGGCTGCACTAGATGCCCTTTGGAGGTCCCTTCCAGCCCTGAACATTCTCTGATTCTATGATCTTTATGTCCTTACCCAACTGCATTAACCTCACCTGCCTTGTGCCAATGAGGGTTGTGAGGAGTCCAGGGTCTGCACACCTGAATCTCTCACCTGTCCCACAAGCAAGCATATGATGCTAGTATGTGATGCTGCTTCAGTATCTGTAGGTTTTAGCCAGGCACAGGTGATTAAGAAAAAAAAAAGCAAGTTGAATCCCCAGAAGAAGGTTGGAAGCCATTCACTTTCCCCATAAAGCAAGGGGAAAAAGGGAAGCAATAATTGAGACTTGTGTTCTTCTTGGGGCAGCACAGACAACAGTTATTTTTTCAACTAGAAAACCCTGCCTAAAGCTTTAGGCACTGTAATATATAACAGATAAAACACAGCTAGACAGTGTTCTTCACATAGTGAGCCTGCAGGTTCTAGCCCTTGCAGGTCAATCCAAAAGGCAAGAAGTTAATGAATTGGGGCATAACTCATTCAGCAAACACAGCTGTTAACAACTGAGCTACTTACCTAGATTCCCACTTCCATTTAGGGGAGAAAAAGAAACTTTATGGTGGAAATACAGAGCTTGGAATAGGTCAGGGGAACCCACCTAGAAATCTCCAGCTCTTCTCCACTAACTAGAAAAGGAAGCCTGTGGTGACTCACTCAGAGCCTGGTGCCCACAGGCAAGAGAAGCTTCTATGTAGCATCCCTAGACTGGCATCACCTTTCTCTACCACCACATTATCCACTATCTTAAGCAGGAGCTTCCAACAAGATACCAGTTCATTGCTGATTTTTGCAACTGTCACCAAAACTTTGTGGGGCTGTTTGTTGGTTTTGGTTTTCTTTTCCCCTTTCATTTAGCTTACCCCAGTCTGATTCAAGGAGGTTTATTTCTTGAGAAACAGTATTTTTTGTAGTAGCAAGTGTCAGCAAGACAGTTTCTCATCTGCAGTCAGGTAGAAATTGGAGGCTACTCTGGAAACAAAGGACATAAGAGCATATTCTAGCTTTCAGAAAACCTTAGCTGCAAAGGACCCCACTACGTAAGTCAATAGAATTACAATCAATTACAGAAACAGGTCACTAAATATCTGGTAGGGTAAAAAAAATGTTTAAGAGCACTTTATTTTGTTAAGATTTCTTTTGAAAAACAAGAGCTGTATCTCCACTGCACCAGCACTTCCTACATTCATCACTCCTAACTTCCCTTTGAAACATGCTGGTATGAAAAAAAAAAAAGAAAGAAAACCAAAGAAAAATCATGACCTCATTTTAAAATTGAAACCAGTATCTGGTTGCTACTGAGCAGTGATGCTGCTTCTGAATTCTGGTTTGGACAGTGGTGAGTTATCACTGACATTTTGTGGACAACTACACAGAATTTCTTATTATTTAGTGAAAGTCTTGTCATTAAACATACCCGTTTCTTTATGCTGAAGATGCTTTTCAAGAAGACAGAGTTAGGGATTGCATAGATAGAGCACATGGTATTCAGTGGTGGTGTGATTATGAACTTTAAAAAGCATCTTTTTTTTCCAGAAACAAGTTCTGCCTTCTTGCACTGACCTTTTCACACAGCATCACAACATACCCCACAGAGCAAACCTGTTTCCAGAGCTGCAAGACTGAAGTGTGCTATTTTAATTCAATTTTGCAAACAATTTTGGCAACTGAACTTGTGATTATAACCTAGAAAATTAAATGGAATAGATGCAAATGTGACCAACAGGTTTTTTCAGCTAGCAGCACTCCACTCAGCATCACCCCCTCCCCCAAGCAGCTGTAGGTACCAAGGGGCCACAGAAAAGTCACTCCCACTGTGCTGCAGAGACAAGTAGTTATTTTAAAGAAAAAATAGGAAATTCTTAAAAGCAGGAGGAAAATAAAGTTTATATCAGCATGATGCAAAAGAGCTTAGTTTGAAGAATTTTATGCTTTGATTAATTTCTTATTTCTAAATGCATTTCATTATTACAATAAAAAGTCAGAACTCAACTGGAGCCTTTTTTTCTTTTTTTTTTTCCCCCCCCCTCTCTCTTCCTTTAGGCAGAATCAGCATATCCAATCCTTAAAATATACTTAAGCTGGGGAGAGGGGAGAGGCAAAGCACCTCTCTCAGGACAGGCCAAGTGAGGGTGAAGATAACATGTGTTTTCATATAAAACTGTCTCCAAAAGGCAAGAAAATAAAGACATCTGTTATGAATTTTCAATACAACAGAACTGTGAGCTGAGAACTTAAAAATAAACAGATCAGCATAATTTACACATTTAAAAACTATATCTTCCATTCATAAATATCTTTTTCTAATTAATAACCATTCCTAGGTTCAACATAAATATTCAAGTTGGTGTTTGATTTTACTTGTTATCAGTTCATGTGAGTCCTGTAAGGATCAGTTCCTTCTGCTCAATGCAGTCATGTAAATGGTCTTCACTAAAGGGTTGTGCAAAGGCCTTCATTACCTAGTTTGTTGTAATAAAACTTTAAAGTTCTGCAGCTCTCTTATACTCGTGGAAAGTCTGGAAAACAAAAACCCCCAAAGTGTTAGTAAGTTCACTAGGAAAGAGAAGTACAAATCACAGTCTTCCAGGGGATTTTTTTTAAACACAATTCTGTTCCAGAGATGAACACACTCATACACAACACATCTAATTTAGGAGACAAATTACAGTGGTAAAAATAATTTTGACAATTTTTTACATACCCCTGTTTAAAAGCAGAAGGATGAGATGAAGAACAGCTGTAGTCAGTGTTCAAAAAGGAGATTTACTCAGTCTAATGCTTGTGACTGATGAAGAGACTTCCCTTTGGGAAGAGAGGGGGTCTAACAGAGAGCATCTGTGCTTGTCTAGTGGCTGGCCTGGCTCTGAGCCTTGACACAGCCAGCTTTTCAACATGGAATTGATCAGTTTGGTGAGAAAGTGATTGGATCCAAACAGAATGATGACCAGGGTAATAAATCAACACTCCACATACTCATTTTGATGGCACAGTTTATCAATATCACTAATAATAATTCAGCCTTTTGAAAGCTACATATACAGTCATATCTTGCAACAGCCTTGGAGTGTTGACACTGAAGTTTTACATTTTTTCTACTGTAGAAATAACTCACCTTCCAAAAGCATTTACAAGAGCAACTATTTCTTGACGTGTGAGTTGAAAACCTTTTGATGGGCTGTTCTCAGGAAGGCTCTGGATTTCCTTCTCAGAAAACAAAATCTTCAGAGCAGTTCCTAAGCCTTGAGTCTACAAAAACAGTCCAGTGTTTTAACACCAATAAGATCAAACACTCAGAAGAACATAAAGTTGTTAAAAATTAACTAATCCAGGCAAATTGTAGTACCACTTCTTACATATTGAGGCTCTCTCAACCCAAGTGACTGCACCCAGACCAGGACATTAATGCCACTAATTGTGTTCCAGCTTCAGTCACTTATTTAAGAACACTGGTTTCCTGAGGTATAGTTGTTCATCCTCATGTTTTAATCTTTTTTTTCCCAAATCTTTTCTTCTTGGCCAGATGCTCATGATCACATGCCTGTTACAATACTTCCAGCTCCCTCCTGTCCCTCACCTTAGGGATGCCCCACTGCTGCAGGAGCTGTTGGATAAGATCTCTTTTCCTCTCCTCTCCCCATTTGAAGTCAAACTAGATTTTATTATGAGCTATCACAACACTCCTGGCTCTTTCACCTTCAGTCCCAGTGGCAGACACTGCATTTTCTATAGAGAAATAGAACAGAAGCTAATCTTATTTCTCTCTTTAAAATCAGAACTACAGAAACAACCACTGGATCTTGACAAGAAGTGGTTGATGCTGGCTGCAAGAGAACTTTAGAGGTCAGGAAGTCCAGATCTATTTTGTGTGAGAATGAAACAACCAACAACAGCTCAGAAACATGAACTAGGACAGGACAGGAACAGCTTCAGACATTCAGCAGAGACCACTCCATTTTTGATGGTGTAAATTGCTTTGAAAGCCAAACTCTGACAAGCTTAATGCTCTACAGCAGTATAGTACAGCAGGCACCCCAAAGTACCAACCATGACTTCACATTGGCTTAAGATTGAAAAACCTTCTCAGTAAAATAATTTGTATTTAGTGTCCAGGAACAGAAAGTGTGCTGTGTTCCCAGGAAGGCTTCCCACAGAGGATTCTACAAGGCTCATCTGATCACTGAGAACAGATAAAGCTACTGATGCTCAGTAAGACTTTGCCATGAGGCATCTCCTTTGAATACATTTTTTCCAGAGAATACAAATTACACCTTTTAGTCAAATAGCTGTTGACTAATATATTGTTTTGTTTGGTTTGTTTTTTTCTCTTTAATAAAAATTATTTAACAGTGAACTGCACGTATGCCTAGTTTTATTATATAGGTGAGGATAAAGATCAACAATGTGCAGGAAGTCTGGATGCTGGGGTAAGAGGTGTCCTGACAGACTGATGCTTATCTTCCAACCTACTTCTGCCAGTCACAGACAGAAAAGGAACCCTACCTGCAGTTTGCCCCACAGCCTGCATTTGTCACATCCAACACAATCCATTATGCGAGATATGTTCTTGAAATGCAACCTGAATTCTTCCTATCAGGTAAAAAAAATAGAGAAAAGGTTAAGATAAAACACCTCTTAGCTTTACAAAACCAGAGGGTTAACTAATCTAGTACTACTAGATTACTATTGTCTATTACTAAAACAGAATTATCTATTAAATTATAATTATATTATATTTATATCATTAATAATTCAATTAAAATTACTAAAACCACTACCTTATGTCATCAGGCCATAGCAAAGCTCCACATTAACCCAGAATCTTCTTTACAAGTCTGGTAACAGTTAATTCCTCAAAAAAAAACCCCAAAACTCCAACCTAAGACATGCAAGGTAACACCTGTATTCTGTACACTGAATTTCTACCAACTCCCTCAACTTTTTATCTGAGCTTAAGTACTGTATCTGTGTCCCTGCCCAATTCTTCATCCATTATTCAAATCCCAACCCACCTTTCTGACAATCAAGCAGCAGTCAAGTTATAATTCATAAAAAGACATTTTCAGTCCAAATCTATGGGCAGACTGTGGCTTTGCAGCTTCAGTCAGAGTGGACAAAGCATAGAACTAATTAACATTATCTCAAATAATCAATTATTAACAATTATACAGTACAACAATAAAAAAATGTACAAAAATACAATTAATATCAGAAAAACACTAGCTGGTCTGAAAAAGTACTGTTACCTTTATTATAACATTCTTTCTAATGCTGATAAAATTCCATTCTATCACTGAAATAAGTATTAATAATATATTAAGCCAGATCTTTATTTCTGGGCCACACTGGAGCTGTGGTTCTGTAGTGCATACCAATCTGATCACCAGCATATGCACTCTGGAACTTGTTAAGTAGTAAACATTTCCTAAACCAACACAACTTCATTCCAAAATGGGTATTTTGGATGTCATTCATAAAACTAGCTTTACCTTTAATGACTTGGCTCCTTTTTTATCTCCAGCAAACATGGACTTTTCATCAAAGTGCATATGGAAAGACCTAATAAAGGCAAAACAACAACAAAAAAAGCAAAACACTGGAGTAAACTGTAAAACTGTAACTGTAAAATACTTTTCAGATTTCCTAGTCTTTGCAGACTAATTCTGAATGGCATGTTTTACTATTCCATCACTAGAACTTGACATCTGGTATTTACAGTTTTATTATTTATTATTTTATTATTATTATTTACAGAATTTTCTTCTTTTCCATTGATCAAGATTTTTTTTCCCCCCAATATACACTGAAACTGTGTTAACATTTGCCTTTCAGTTGATTGGTGGCTGACCACATCTCAAATACCTAGCAATGAATATTAGGGATGGAAGGGCTAAAACCTCAGAGGATAGGAAGTAATCCAGGCAACTGCAGTGTTGTTCATAGAATCATGGGATGTTTAGGGCTGGAAGGGACCCTGTATCCATCACAGGAAAAGTTTCTCTTATTTTTTGTATAAAGAGGACCCAAGAATGAAACCTGACATATCTTACTTGGTATTTTAGTATTCTAATAATTACAGGCAAATAAGTATCTGGTCAGACAGTACAAATAAACTGCCCCATAAAAAAACCCAACCAAACAAAAAAACCCTCCCCCTAAAAAAACACACAAAAACACCACCCCACAAACAAAAACACTGAGAAAAAAAAAAATTAAAAAAACCTTGAATTTTAAAGAGTCTGGAAATCAGAAACTGTGACACCTTGTAATAAGAATTAGATCTACTACTTGAGTAATGACCTTACAGAAACAACCATACATAAAAAACAGAGGAAAGCCTTAACACTGGTATATTCAAACCTTAAAAATATCAAATGTACAAATCTCTCTTGTTCTCTCCCATTACTCAATTTCTTCATTCCACTCTTTGTCCTATCACAAAGTCATGTATTGGGAATATAACCAAAAAACTCTTCTCAATCAAGAAATGAAATCCTATGCCTTACTTTGTATCCCTGAAGATATCTAGCAAGAGAGCTTTAGATTCAGCATCCTCATGGCCATTTCCAGTGTAAAGATCAACCACTGAGCGTTCAAAGTAGGGTGCCACCTTGGACAGGGCTCTCAGCTCAATCAGGTACAGAAAATAGAGATTTTTCAGCCTCCTTGGTCCTTCTCCTTTGGTCTCCCTGGGGTCAAAGCGCCGAGTGAACTCCTTCACATTCGGCCCCCAGCGAGGCTTGCCCCAGGTCTCTGCACAGAGAAAGAAATGATGGAAAAAAACACATGTTTAGAAAAAAAATAACTGAATATACTTCCAAAATTTTCAGGAAAAAAGCCCAACCAAACAAACAAAACCCCCAACATGCTACAGCTCGTGTAGAATTCCAGTTGGCAACCTGACCTAATGATAATGGAGAAATCCAGTGGGTAGTTTTGTTGGCAAGTTACCTTCAAGAAGATAGTTTGCACACAGATGCAAGTTGATGCTGGCATGAAGTCCAGAAATGAGCTTGTAAAACACTCTTTTCTCAAGGCAAAGACCTGTTGAGATAAAGATAAACAGACCCCAAATGAACTACTGGAAATATCATACTAGAATTAATATACCTTGATATTTCAGTGATGCATCATTTCACTTTCCATAGTTATAATTAGGGCACTTCAGAATTGTTAATAAGCCCCTATATCCATCACAGGAAAAGGGTTTTTCTTTGATTCTTTTGTATAAAGAGGATCCAAGAATGAAGTCTGACATATCTTACTTGGTATTTTAGTATTCTAATAAATAGTCAAATAAGTATCTGGTCAGACAGTACAGATAAACTGGCTCACAAAAAAAACCAACCAACCCAAAAATAAAAAACCACCACCAAAGAAATAAAAACACTATTGAGGGAAAAAAAAAAATAAATGTAAAAAACTTGAAATATAACAGTCTGGAAATTTACTTGTAATAAAATTGACTTGTAATACCACTTAGACCCACAAACAGAGACTATAATTGGAATTTAGGAGTTTATTTCTCATATATATGTTTGGGGGAACAAAGCACCACCCCAGTCTCCACAATTGGAAGAGCTGATGGTGAAGCCTATTTGTGAAAAAGTGATATGGTCCCATTTAAAAACAAGTTCTAAAGCATGTAAATTCATGCTTTTTTTACATTAGCATCAATCAGATTTTAAAAAATACTAGTGTTTCTTCTAGCAAATTTAACATTATATTGACCCATCCAAGAGCCTTTACCTTCTAGCCATGTGTAGAAAGATTCTCCTGTAAACATAAAGTATATAGTTAAATGGAGAGTATCCATTTTCAGCATTACAATATCTTTATATTACATTAGCTGCTATCTGGACATAAAGCCAAATAATTCATGTTATTAGCAAGATAACTGGAGATGCATAAATCATATCACCTACTGTTACAAGGATAAGAACCAAAAAAAAACCTGTATTTTGGTCTTATCCACACCTTCCCTCTACCCTAAATAAATTATCTTAATAAAGCCATTTTCTGATCAAAGGGAATAAATTAGATGTCCAAAACTCTTTTAATGTTTGATTTCTGCAAGTTAAGAAAAATAAGATGACTTACCATCATCTCCTCCTTAAGGGGGGTGTGGAGGGGAAACAAACAACAAAACAGAAGAATCAATAAGCATGAAAAATATTATTTCTAAGCTAAGTAGTAGTAAGACAAACTTTACTACAAACATTGAAAAAGTGCAATAAATCTTGTTTAATCTAACACCCACCCACTTCCCATCCTTTCCCTCTTCCTCAAGACCATTAGAATACTGAAATAATTAAAATCACTAATAATTTGAGATCTTAGTAGCAGAAGATTTACATGTTCTTGCCAGATATGCTTTAGCTTTAAAAAGAGGGTAGTCTTAATTCTTCAGTGCACCTGATTTAATATTCTCACCACTGTTCCTGAGTTAAGCTGCTCTTATAATTAAATTTTATTTGTATATAGCAGCAATAAATTCTCTATAGCTTTTAGAAATTACACATATCTTGATTTTATTATGTGCAGTCATGTTTTCTAACTCCATCTTTTGGCTAATAGAAACTATTTAAGGGAAATGAGACACTGGCAGGGGAAAGCTGATTCATTTGAAACACAAGCTTCTAGTTTTCAATTCAAATTTGAAATCTTAAACCCCAAGGTATTGGGCTGTTTGGCTGGGGTTTTTTTAAAGCATTCTTGCAGATAAATGAGCCTTACCAGTATCCATTTTTTGCTTCAAATAATGCAATTATTTGTGCATTTGTAATACACTAAACATTACAGATGGAAAATGTACACCTCCATGACACTAGCATGACTAAGAGCTGAAGTGATCAAATTAAATGCTCTAGGAAAAGATACCAAGGGAAAAGAACAAGAGTGCTGAAATTTTTTATGAACTTTAACTCCTTCCCATCCACACGGGAAAACTGCTGTGGCACTAAACAGTTTGAGACTTTAGTTTCCATGTTAGCTCCCCTGACATTAATAACCCTGTTCATATGCAGAAGATTAAGCATGTATGTAATCAACCAAACCTTAAATATTATAATCACAGAATAGTTTGGGTTGGAAGGGACCTTTGGGTCATCCAGCCCAACCCCTGCAGTGAGCAAGGACATCTTGAACAACATCAGGTTGCTCAGAGCCCTGTGCAACCACACCTTGAATGTTTCCAGAGATG
The DNA here is from genome assembly GCA_025447755.1 of Corythornis vintsioides. NCBI lineage: Eukaryota > Metazoa > Chordata > Aves > Coraciiformes > Alcedinidae > Corythornis > Corythornis vintsioides. The sequence continues at coordinate 14,871 of JAOEGS010021498.1, read as the reverse complement.
GAGAAATGGGCAGCTACTTCTAGAGAGAATATTAAAGAGGCAGAAAGCACACCTAGACTCAAGATGATTATTTGTGTCACTCCTATTTCAATAATCACTATGTTAGAAGTGCATTAGAAAATGAAACAGGCAAGACCCACCCCTACTAGGCGCCAGTGGATTTAAAGGACGATAGACAGATCGAGGCCTAGAAAATAAGTTAGAAAACACAAACAAAACATCAATTTTCAGCTAAACTGAGGTGCAAGTGTAAGAAACACACTTCCTCTCCCTCCAAATTACTTGAAGCAGTTTTCTTCGTAGATACTGTTCCACACTCTCCAAGCAGAAGGCCCCTTGTATCCAGTGTAACGTTCTGGATTCAGCAGCAAATCCACATACTGGGCGTCTGGAGATCTCTCATCTAAAGAGGAAGCCTTTTGTTAGAGATTCTAACCAACCAGGTAAAGATGTAGTCTGTAAAAAGTCACACACAATTCATTCTAAATAAGAGGTGTCACAGAATACTGTTCTTTCAGTTGGATTATAAGTGCTTTGTAATAAAAACACAGCAACACACACACTGAACAGAAATCTCAGAAGTATTTAAGATATTCCAGAGCCTCTTGTGTAACCATAACAAGTCTGAAGCACCTTCTGTGTGGCTTCTTCAAATCCATCACCAACACCATGCAACGTGTTCTCTCACCCTGTGCTAGGGTATAAACAGTAATTTGTTTTAAACAGTTTTCAAATAGGGTTTGCTTGTCTAAAAGCACATGGTTGGGGGATTGCTTTTTATCAAAGGGGTATATACTGCTGCAGGGGCTTCTGGATAAACACAAGGTCCAAGAAGTGCATCTTGTAGTTGGCACATATTGTACATCAATTACCTGAATCCCTTTTTTTTCACTCCAAATATGCTTGATACTGACAGAAAGTCTGAGTCATGTTGCTTAACTGAACAGACCATCAGCATATTGCAGAATGCTCTGGTGGTCATGGCAAGAAATGTGTAAAGTAGCATTTCAACAAGTTATGCCCATATTTATTTTATATTTAAAATGTATTAAACTTTGA
>JAOEGS010021498.1:0-12037 GCA_025447755.1 Corythornis vintsioides | reverse complement strand
AAAATATTTATAAATATTTATAATATAAATATATTTTATATTTATTTAAAAAAAAAGGCATTTTACCATCAAGTTCACAAAAATGATCCTGGGAGTCATCATATCTTGCCCAGTCAATGAAAGCTTCCTTACTTTGGTTACTGAAGGGAAAAAAAAATACATGTCATTTTCAACTTTTTAAATAAACAGCATCAGTAAGAACTATTGAAACACCATCCACATATATTAGTGAACTTGGAACTGAATTCTGAACTACTGTACCTGAACTTCAAGACTCTGTGGAGATACTGCTTGTTAGACTCAAACAGGGCATCAACTGCAGTGCTTTAGAAAGTCATCTTAAGGCAGCAAGAAAGATTTCCCCATCATTTGAACAAACAGCAGCAGCAATGACTTCTCATCCTTCACTGAGAGCTTGGTAAAGTATTTCCATACATAAATTTTAACCACTTTTCAACATGTTACTTTAGCAACTGCCACTTTGAAGGGGGGACTGAAGGGATCATTTTCACAACCTGCGCTTGTAATGAAATCTACAATAGCTAGACTTGCTTTCTAGTGGGAGACTGGATGGCTAAACACCCCTTCCAAGCTAAACTGCTCTATGAATATGATTTGTCTTAAACCTTTTAAATAATATATTCCACTCACTCCAGCATTTTCAAAGGTGTACTGTACCAGAGAGGCAAGTACTTTGAAGTTCCCTCACTATGAGGCACAGTGCCAAAAGCCTCTTCTGTGGATACATGTGGCATCAAACCACCAGTGCCACCCTACTGACAACAAAATGTAGGCTAAGTGAAGATTGGGAACCCTGCTCCTGAGTGCAGTGAAGGGCCCTGAATGAAATGAAAACAACCTATTCTGTTTGATCAAATTAGTACTAGCTCCATTCTACAGAGACAATTCAATAACAAGAGGCACTTCTAAACTTCTGCCAGATGACAGCAGGAGGCTTTGCACTTGGCATTAGGTGAGGAACTTCTCCAGTAATTACTAGCAAGCAAGGTTTGCTAGTCAGAAGAAACACAGCTGATAAAGGAAAATAACCCCAAACCATGAGGATGAAGTGCTGTTAAGTAGAGAACATGGAGGTTTGCCTACAAAACACTAAATCTTCCTGCATTTCCAGGAGTCATTACCTGACCTCTCCCAACTCTGTCTGTGCTACTCTCCCCAAAGGCATTCTCTTTAGCTCTCCATGTGTACTCACTCACATTCTTTTGCCCTGCAGAAATGTAATAGAGTTAATTAGTTTTTTTTTCCCCTAAAAAACCTTGGAGAAGGGCTCTAGCCAGTTTAGTTTAAAACACTGCACACCAGGCAGCAGCAGTTGCTTTTTCATGGCAGCCCCATTTTCATCACATCATAGGATGTACTGGGACTTCCAAAGCTCCAACCCCCAGAAGAAAGGAAAGTTTCAACATCTCTCTCAGGTACAACTGCTGAAACCTGTGGTCAGCCACCACACCAGTGAAGAACTGATTCTTCTGTTTCTGCTTTTTAAAGGTGGGGAATCTAGAATGTTAATTTCAATAGCTGTTACACACTTTCCTACTCAGGGGCAGCACCAGCCTGAAAAATTCCTCCTGCCCAATCTTGACTGTGCCATGCAATAAGCAAGATCAGGGAATTGATCCAAGCCAAAAATAAAACTTTTCCAACAACAGAAGTAACTCACAAGCTCCTCAATCTAACTCACTGAATGACCACAAACAGGCATGGTAGTGTAACAAAGGGACACAGCAGGACAGAACCCCTTAATCCAGAGTCATCAAGAAGAATAAATATTGGTAAAACAAAAATAAATACTCCTCCTCTGTTACTATTTCTGTAGTATTGTTGCAAAACTCAGCATACCTTAAGGTACTGTTAACTGCTCCCAGTTTGTTGGCTTGTTCACAGTCTTCCAACTCTTTGGAATTATTTGCTGCTTTTGAATACTGCAAGAAAATTCATATTTAATATAAAAATGAATGACCTAAAATTCTCTGAGAACAGATTTTGTGAAAGCTATTTCTAGGTTTAGCAGTGAATTGGCTAGAAAGTCCTCAGCTTTGAGAAGGAGTAGGTAATTCAGGAACATTTTGCTCTGTGGACTTCACTACCACAGAATATTCAGCATATATTCCCTCCCCTTTTTTTTTTGTTGTTGTTGCTTTGTTATATTAAATATTAATTTCCAATACTCTACAAGAACATGATTATGACAGCAGAGAAATTGTTAAATCTGTCAGCTTAAAACTCAAAAAAATCCTTCTAACAGTTTTGGAACAAATAGTATCAGTGCTCTCAAAAAAGATAAACCACTTTTTTTTTTTTGATGTTTTGTGTTAGTGTGCTTTTTCTTTTGCAGACTGAGACTTAGGTTTACACAGCTTTCTGCTTATCACAGTACTTCATTAAATAATAGTATTTTATAATTAAAGCACAATGCTGCTCAGAAAATAAAGGATTTCATTACAACTGTTCAGACGAGTAAGCAAGATGATATAATAAAAATTTATTTAAAAATGCATTTGCCAGAACCAAGACAAGAAAACAGCAAAGCATACTGAGGACCAAAGAAGTGAAGGAAATGAAAATAACCTAAGAATTTAAGCCTTGTCAGGGATGGGCCTTTCCCATAAATATTTCCTTTTGGAAGCAACTTCTTGCACAATTTTGTTGTATTTTCCAGGTATAGGGACTCATTCTTTAGCATCATCTGGATGTTAAAAGGAAAAATCTGAACAAAGAACAATTCTGACCTAGAATGAAACGGATACTGCTGCTGAAATAACAAAGAGATGCTGAAGTAAACATTCTGCATGTCTAGAGTTGCAAACCAATCCCTACCCTAAAGTGAAGAAAATTACTGCCAAGAATGTAATCCTAAATTTAAGGTTTCAAACAGAATGAACATTCAGGTCTCAAAACCTGCCTGAGCTGTTCCAAAGGAGGGCCAGGAAGAAGCTCAGGGGGTATCCCTATGGGGGCAGGATGGGAAAGCTGGGGTTACTCAACCTGGAGGAGGCTGCAGGGAGAGCTTAGAGCACCTTCCAGTACCTGAAGGGGGCTATAAAAAGACTGGAGAGGGCCTATTTAGAAAGGCCTGTAGTGAAAGGACAGGAGGCAATGGTTTTAAATTACAAAGAAGTGGATTTAGATGAGAAATAAGTTCTTTAAGAGTGATGGAGCACTGCCACAGGTTCCCAGGGAGGTGGTTGAGGCCCCATCCCTGGAGACATTCAAGGTGGGGCTCGATGAGGCTCTGAGCACCCTGCTCTAGTTGAAGAAGTCCCTGCTTTGTCAGGCTTCACTGTTCTCCAGTGTTTAACAGCAACAGCTATCAGATCAGTGTTCTGTGACCACTCACTAGGTCAGGCCAAAGTGCCTGTTCCTGCCAAAGCAGGATCTCCTAAGAGCTGTTTCTGGAAGAAAACAGAAGAGGTTTCATTCAATGTTGTAACCTTGAGTTACTGCATCCTGTCCCTTGCTTCAACACTGCAGCTGTCAGGACAGCTCTTCATTGTCCAGCCCCAAAAATGTGTTCATTATGCCAGTGAAACAGGACAATGAAAAGGGAAAATACTTTTTTCCTCTCATGCAACATTTCACCAACCTTACATTGGGGCCAAGAATTAAAGAGATCCTCTATTACTAACTGCACTTCTGTGGGGAAACTGCAAGTGCAACCCTGGTCTTTGTGGCTAGATGAGCTTTCAAAAGAACTGTTTTCTCTGTGGTTCAGCAAGTGAACAAAAAAAAAATCCCCTAAGACAGCCTAAATAAAACTAGAAGTTTACAAGCTCACTTAGAATAAGAGAGAAGGGCAATAGGAAGCTGCACAGGAGACAAGCACTTAAACCACAGAAAACTTCTCCACAGGATTCTACCCTGAGTACATCTACTCCAGACATACATTTTCTCTACAGAAACTGGACATGTGTGTTCCCAGAAGAAAAACTTTCCCAAATGGACCAAGCACAGGCTAATATCACAGTACTTGAAACACAACATTCAGAGGAAGATGAGGTTTGTATTTCATTGAAAATGTATTAAATTACTCAGAAATGAACAAGAATTTAGCATCATACATTCTGTCACCATGTCCTGGGTCATTCACTGATGCAGTTGCACCAGTCCTCAAGCAAAGAGACTCAGAATGACAACAGTTCCAGCTGTGTCAGAAACATGATTGCATGTGAAAGTGAAACTGGAAAGCCACATAATAGAACTGATAGTTGCACTAATTACTTCATCACTATACCAAGACTGAAGGTTTGTAATAAAAAGTTAAAGCTACTGTATTTTCTTTTTCAATTTTTTTAATTTTTTTTTTTATATCAGAAATAAGAAAATTAATGACTACTTACTTTATTAGAGCTCCCAGCCTTAATTCCAACAGGTACTTTGCTCTAAAGACAAAAAACCACACAACATTTTTTACACTGTTCATAGAAATTATGATGCTTGATTACAATCTACAAATAGCACTCTTATAGAGGTCAAAGCAAACTTCTTTTAAAATAATTAACACTGAGCAGAGTCTGGCCCCATCCTCCCTATACTCACCTTTAACATATTGATAGACATAAATAATAATTTTATTGTCACTCTAATTGAATAAGAGGTTGTAAGCAGTTAGTATAGCATTATTAACTGCAAATTACCAAAGTTTAACAAAATAACCTTTTGCTATTTTATATTATTTGATCCATACCTCAGGACAAGGCTCTACATGACAGTCTTTGATAGAACAGTGGCCATCATCAGCCCAAAATGGGCATGGTCTCTTCAGGTTGACCTAATCATACAAAGAAAATTTGACAATCAATACTTACATAAGAAACTTTAAAAGAAAACTCTCATTATCAGGAAATACTTTCAAATTGAGGATAGAAGGAAAAAGGGTTAAATTAAGTACTTTAAGTGCAGGGGTGGTCTGCTACTCAGACTTGAATTTGGAGAAAAGCTGAAATCACTGAGCCATCTGGAACAATTATTCCATAAAAAAATCACCTTTATGCTTTGAACACATTTATTTGGCAGAGTACATTTACACTGCATCAGTGTTTTGCTTGAAGTGGTGTTTTTGGGGAATACAGCAACAGAAGCCCAATGTCCACATTGACTAAATTGTCAAACCACAGTCACAGCAATAAAAAAAAATCTAATTCAATTTCCCCCCCTCAAGCATTATACATAATATACCAAGCCTAAGGAAAGCTAGACCAATATGCTCCTGATACAAAGGAAGCATGATATAGAGAATCTCAGATTAATTATAGCCAGATTTTACTCTTCCTCCAGTCTATTCTCCTAATTTTGATACCCAATAAGAATCAAAACTATGTGCCAGAAGTAAACAACCTGTAATGCTTGAAGGATAAATTGTTCTGATGTACTACCTTACACAAATTAAAGCAAAAGCAAAAAAAAAAAAGAATTCCCTCTGCAAATGTTCTGCCAAGACAACAAAAGATGCCCAAAGAGCAAAACTTGATGTTTGACTTGCTCAAATGCCATTTATGCTAAATTCTCTAGCAAACCTTTCAGCAACTAAGTCCTTTCTCTCTTCTCACAACATGAAGTTAACTGCTATGTAACATCTGAAGGAAAGACTGTTTTGAAGGTTTCCATTTTGATGTACTTATTCAGCATGGGAATTAGAAATTCAGCTTGCAAATGTTAAAGAGGTTTCTAAGGTAAAAAAATAATGAACAAGATACTAAGCAAAAGATATGACTTCTTAGGAATTGTGACAACTACCTTCTAGTTACAGGTCAAGCAATGCTAGCAGAAATACATGGAAAACTGTGGTGTTAGGATGCTTCTCCCCCTGCCCCTATCCTCTAGTCAATCCACAGGAAAAAAAAAAAAAAAGTAAAATCTTAAGAATTTTTTTTTACTTGTTCATTCATCTTCCTTTAATCAATAAAGCACACAAAATATTTTACATCACCTTCACAATATGATTATATAAAGCATGTTCCTCACACCAATTTATTTAAAAAAAAAAGTAAAGGTCCATTGAAGAAGATTGTAGTCTAGCTAAGTAAACAGTAAAATAAGGTTAACACTTAGGAAAACACAAGTAACAAGGCAGTCACTGTTCTTACAGAGGAACACTGTAAATAAAAGAATACTGCTGTCTAAGCTTCATATTAATTGAGAAAGAACACCTAGAAATCAAGATATACCAGTCCCAGAATGATTTGAGAGCACTAAAAACCAGCACACACACTTCTGAGACAAACTGAGCTTGTACTTCAATCAATACCCATCATGCACTGACTGTAGAGAACATTCTTCTACTCAGGGCCTGAAGTGTAAGATTGCATTACAATCATTTAGAGTATTACTCAATACTTGTCACATCTGTGTGAAGTATAAAACTAGAAAGATAATATTTTATTTCTTTGAGAAGTGTTCTATCTATCTATAAACCACCTAGCACCATTTCAGCAAGGCTTTCAAGAAAGTTTTCTTCATCCTATAAACAAAAACCTTACTAGTGCATTCAGCACTAGTTAATTTTTGAGTTAATTGATGTCTGCTGAACTAGTAACACAATAGGAATATCATTACTGTGGTTAGAAAAGTCAATGATTCAAATTCCTATAACTAATTAAATTGCTTCAGAGTAGGAGTGTTTTCATTCCCAGGACAAGGATACTCCCTGCATGCTTTTTCAGCATTTAAATTATTATTTTAGTGCTTAAAAGCACTTCCATGATCCACTGAGGGGACAAAAAAAGCCTCTCTTGCTTATTCAGCTGAGAAATGGTGAAAATAAATGTTCTGACTTATTCATTTGTTCACTTGTTCAACACAAATTCTCCCCTGTCAGAGCTGAAGTACTAAACCATGTGCACTGATGGGTGAATTGCACCTTGGCCCTTGTAATTGCCCATCTAATAGGAAGATCAGTAGCAAAGATAAGGCAGGATTGCAACACTCCATTAAATTATCATCTGCAAAACTGTTGCTGATAAGATTAGCTCTAAACTTCCAGTTTGAAATGACTGTTGCATGAAACCTTGTGTACCTGTTGCTCCTTTTCTTCAAATACTTTGTTTTGGATCTTTGTTGCCTCTGAAGAATCTGGTTACCACTAAGTGATAGATCACCACTGAAGTTGCACATATCTTGTCTGTCCTCAAGTGTCAGGTCACAGCCATATAATGTAGCAGGAGGACATTCAGGGTGAAATTGCATACTGCTGCTTAGTTAGACTAGAAAGGGAATGTTCTGGTGCTTTTTAACACTTGTCTGATTTCCAGTCTGGAGAGCTCAAGAGACAGAAGTACAGAAGAGGCAGGACATGCTGCCCTCAAGCAGTTAAAAAGGAGCTTACTAGAAACAGAACTAAAACAGCAAATAGAAGAAGTCATCCCTTTATTTCCATTTCCAATTATGCACATTTCTTAAGATGACAAGTACTGCATGCTGTCAGAAAGTTGCTAAGACACAATCTTTTTCTAGATGCAGCAGTACAAACATAATACCTTGAAAATTATCAACTTATTAGCTGAATGAAGGCAGTCAAGATTTACTGTCATTGACTCCAGGATTAACACAGCAAACAATTTATTACCAGCTTAAGTGTCAGGGATTGGAAACCTGCTATGAACAAATTAAAGAGCTGTGGGTTTCTAAAAGACAATATAGACAAATTGTTAAGCAATCCTCAGTATATTTCCTGTATTTCATTTAAATTATTCAGGAAAATTCCCTTCTAACTGTACCTTGTAATATCTGAAGTAATCACGCTCTTGCAGTTTCTGTATTTTGGGGAAAACCTTGAAGGTGTTGAAGTCATCAATGCTTTCTATGTCACACAAACAATCATCTAGGACTCCTGTGAGCTATTAAAATAGAAATAAAAATATTTTAATTAAAAAATGCAATATTAACTACAGAAAAATGCTCTAGAGGGAGAAAGATGACAGTCAAAAGAATAGCAAAGGTAAGTTCCTTAGCAAATCATTTATCATTAAAATACTCTGTACATAGCTCACACACTCAGAATAAGAAAATAACAGACATCAGCTCTTTTTGAGCTTAACTCCACCTCCCAGTGCAATGCTGAACCAATGTTAGCCACATGAACACCTTCAGGCCTAAAATTCCTTAACATATTCAGCATATAGAGCTTCTGGCAGAATAAGCAGCAAGGTTTTTCAAGCTGCAAACACATGGTACATTATTAGCACATCAGATCTGTATACCAATTATTCTCCTACCAAATGCTCTTTAGTTGAACTATCCCCCAAACCCCAGCCTCATCAATTGTCATCTGTTTTTAAAATTATTCTCAAATGTCAATACTCCCAGCAAGTTTCTTTTTTCACCCTTAACATATTGATAGACATTGATCTCAGTAAAGCTGAGACCTACACAGTGTTGCACTGAAAGGCAGAAAGTCTTTTGTGTGATTCTAGAATCATTTGATGATGAAATTTAATGGAAATTTTCATTAAACTAACTACTCCTAAGCACAGCTTCTTAAACAACTGTGAACATGTTGGAAGGACCTTTGAATCATTCTTGAAGGACCTTTCCATGATACTTGAAGGCTTTAAACCATATCTAAGGCAACACCAAAGCTGTTAAGGACCATCTTTCAGCCAGAGAGGTAATTAATGGACACACAGGATGGCCTTGAAAGCATGAAAACAGGAAAGCCCACACATACCTTGCATGAGAAGAATTTCCATTGAAAGGTGATATGCAAAAGGAGATGATTTTTTTCTCCACAGAATTCACACAGATATGATTATGAAATCATCTAATCTGTTTTATGCATGATAAATCACTCCACTGTTCACAGAACAGATACCCTTACATAACCAAGCTTCATCTCAGAGTCTCTAGAAACCAAATTAAAGGCTTCTGCTCTTCTATGTGGCAGAAAAGAGGCTGGAAAATGGATTTCCCCCAAGACCTTATGAGGGTAAGGAGGTAAGAATAAGACATTGAAGTAGGATATTCACCTCATCTATTCCTGATTTTCCTGAGGCACTAAAGCTGTGAGTTCTGCAGAGTAGATCCAGCAACAAAGTAAAACTCATTTAAGGGAAGTTACTTTGTCCAGCCTTTCATGCTGTTCTGCTTGCCTTGGTAATGTCAGATAACTTCAAACCTGGGCAAACACCTTTGAAAGAGCCTATTTACAATTACAGGCTTTTCACATGGCCAAGAGAGCCTGCAGCCCACACCACTGCCAACTTCAAAGTCAGATGATAAAACTGGTTACTACTGATACTCAGAGAAACAAAAATCATTCTAGATTAAAATACATGGCATGTAATAAAAAGTTGTCTTAGCAGTCACACAAGCAGAAATGAATTTTGCAGTCTTTACAGGTAACACCCCACCACAGAAGGCAGAGAAGGACATTTTTTTATAATAAGACAAAAAGATAACCCTGAACATTTTGCTCAAATATGATTAAAATGGATAAAAAGGCTAAACCTTGTGTGAACAGCATGAATTAAGCTGGAAGCTGTAGGAAAGACCCAACACATTTTCTTTGGCTCAGAAGATAAAGAGTAGGAAACTATGTTGATGACCATCTCCTGAAGCTATCCACTGCTTACAGAAATATTTTTACCATCTATGTAGAACTGAAAATGCCTTTTCAGGAGAAAATGTTCCATGAAAATCTCCATTACAAGATAAAAAACCTAGGTATTCTTATCAATTCTAACAGTACAGTTTACTTAGAACATTTGGAAGTTTTTGGAAACAAACTCTCCTCCAAAATTAGAACTGGTCTAAGCAATTCTTAAGAGAAAAATTGAGTGTAAGAAGATCAAGCAAATTAAATTGTCCATTTCTTCCTCACAACTTTTCAAAACTAGAACAGTTATCTCCCTGTACACATAAAACAGCACAATCAGTGTCTCCTTGGAAGGCATGCTCTAGAATTAAACTAATTAAATAGCTTCAATTTCCTATTTATTTCCAATATGCTTATCAAAGTATTTCCATGTATTACCAAACCTAGTTTAGTTCTTGTAGAGATATCAGAACTGTATTGGAGATATTAAATAAGATATTAAACTTATCTTCTCCACAAATCAACCTTTCAAAAGAAAATAATTTCTCCTTAGGAAATCTGGAAAGAGAAACCTATACAGCACCTTCAAAGTTAAAAAAAAACTGAATAAATGCAAATGCTAACAAGCAGTCTATTGTACAACCTTTTTACCCTGTTGTATTTTATTAGGTTGTTGTGTTCTAATTGTTGCAGCAATTAAAAGATCACCTGGGACACCTTGTTTTGTTCCTTTAGGTTTTACTTCACCACAGCTGCAGAATGAGAGAGAAGCTACAGGTAACATAAGCCCAAGAATTAATAGCTAATAAGAACCTACCTTTCCTCTGCACAAGTCCAACTAGATATTTAAACCCCAAATACACTAACAACTTTCTGAAGTGGCAACAACTTTCTCTGCCAAGTGTCAGAAGAAAGCCATGCCCATTTGTTAATAGCTTCTTAAAAAAAAAATAAAAGAAATTCAGTTAGCTTTTAGTTGCACTAAAATAGCAGATAAAATAAGGGACTTTAAAACCTGAGAAAACCTCAACAATAATAATAATGCTTTAAAGCTAGCTATATATGTAAATATATTTATATATATATAGCTACATATGCTAGCCTAGCCCCTGCCTTGGATGGCACTTACAATCAGAATGTTACACAAAAATGGAGATTAGGGACTAGAAGCACAACAAGAGTCCCATTAAGAGCTAAACTTTGGTCCACGTGGATTTCATATTTGCCTAAAAACTCCCTCTAACGTGTCTGGCCCAGCTGAAATGCTTCCCTGCTTGACACCAGCTGTTAGTTCAGCCTTCTGAAGCTGTGACAGCACTTTAGAGACAGAAGGAACGTTCTAATTCTTCTCTCATGTGAGCAAACAGACTCGACCTAAACGCAGGTCTAGCCTAGGCACTGCTACTGCCACTTCAACATATGTTGACACCTCAAAGGCACTGAAGCCTGTGTCTAAAACCAAGGGTATGAACCCACCTAAATACAAATGCAAGCAGCGATACATGGATGAACCAACCCCTGTATCTGGACCGTTACATAAAGGTACCTGTAGCGAAGACTCCAAAGCGAAACAACTTCTCGTGGCCACAGCAGGGCCCCTACAGACATCGGGCAGCGGCCGCAGGTTGGATCCCAGCGAGGAGCAAGCGCAGGGCGGCGAGAAGGAAGGACGTGGAGCGAGGGAAGCTCTCCCTCAGCCCTCTCCGCCGGGGAGGCTGCTCAGGGCACCGCGCCCCAGACGAAGGAGCCTCTGAGCTCCCCTCCCGCCCGCACAGAGCTCACAGCATCCCTCCTCCCCCGCCTCATCCTCCCGACCCTCCGCCAGTCCCTACCTGGGCCTCCGCCGTCAGGACGCAGCCGACCAGCGCCAGCAGCCGCGCTGCCAACCGTGCCCTCGCCGCGGAGCTCCGGCCACCGCCGCCGCTCATGCTGCTGCCGCCGCTGCCGCTCCGCCCGCCGCGGCTGACGGGGGGAGGGCGGCCCCCCCCCGCCGCTTCACCGCAGGAAGGAGACAACCGGAACGAGGGTCAGCGGCGTAACGGCGGCGGCTCCTCCAGACCCCGCGCCGAGATTGGGGAGGGTTGATGGGGAGGAGAAAGCGCCGCGCTCCCCTCGGCCCGACCGCGCGTTACCGCCACAGGCGCGCGCGCGCGCACCCGCTCCCCTCACGCAGCAGCAGCCGCCGCCCGCGCGCCCGCCCGCCCCGAGTGCTACAGCGGTCCCCGCGCGGCATCTCGGGAGTTGTAGTCACGCGCAGGGGGCGGGGCGCGGCGCGGCGCCCAATGGGAGAGAACCACGCGCGCCTCCAAAACAAGCGGCTGAAGGGCGGGGCGCGGGAGCGCGCGGGGGGTGACGCCTGAGGGGAGGAAGGTGACGCCTCTGAGGGGAGAGAGGTGCGAGAGGGGAGGGAGGTGACTCCTGAGGGGAGGGAGGTGACGCCTCTGAGGGGAGGGAGGTGCGGGAGGTGACGCCTCTGAGGGGAGGGAG
>JAOEGS010021497.1:8062-29131 GCA_025447755.1 Corythornis vintsioides | reverse complement strand
TATTTTGAAATAATACTAAGTACTATATACTCAAAATCACAGACCTATAGAAATGCCATGAAGAAGGAAAAAAAATAATAATAAAAAAAAAAAAGGTGTTTTCTAAGAAAAGATTAAGTCCCATCCTCCCCACACACGAGTCCCTTTGAAATACTTGCAGGCCACCTTCGACAGTTACTGGGGACCGTATTACTTCCATTCGTACACGAAGAATAGGGACAAGTGAGAGAAGCTAATCTGTATTTTAATGTGTAAATAAAACCAAATCCTATAGTGTATATAAAGTGCCAAATACCACCTTAAAATTATCTTTCAGTAGAGATGGTTAGCATAGGTATAAAGTTGTTCCTCAAACTACTAGGCATGTAAAGAACTTCGTCACAATTTTATCAGAAAGATTCAAGTTGCATGTTTATGAACTAAGGGGGGTTTCTACAGAAAGAAGCATTTTAAAGAAACCCCAACTGTTTCCATATACACACACCAAAGATGCTGGAGCACCATTTAACACAGAACAGAGGGCAAAATCTGTGTATTTTATTCTCTGAAGAGACAAGCTTGAGCTAAAATAAAGGGGAAAAAAAAAATCACTTTAGTGGCAATTTTTAATGCTAAATTGTAATACTTAAGCCCACTCATGATACCTGCTGTGACACATTAAGTACCAGACAAGACACTGTATGGTGAGATCCACAGTTGGGAAAAGCATGGGGAATGATTTTTTCACACTGGACATTACAGGGCAAGTTAACATTGGAAGCAGTTCTGTACAAAACGCAATAGCTAACAAAGAACCTGAGCAATGATTTAGTTCCTACATCTGAAATAATGATCAAAGCTGTTCACTAGAAGCCTAACCTCCCAGCATCAGAGGGGTGTAAGCTCAGACACTTTATTCAAGATCAGAAGTCAAATGTGGACACAACAGATTTCTGGTTCTATTTATGCCTGAAAAAAACCACCTGCAAAAGCCAAACAGATCCAGGAGGTAGATGCTTCTCTACCATTAACTGTTGGTGATTAAATGGCAAGATCACACAATGCAAGTATGCAGGTTAGATCCCTTTATCATTAAGAAAAAAGAAGTCTTAAACCTAACAGAACTGCTCTCAAGAAAATGCAAGGAAAGGTATTATAGGTATTAAAAGGTATTAAAGGTATTATAAAATACCTGTTTTGTGAAAGGGGCTCCAAGTCCCACTTCCCTCTTCCTAGGAAAATATCATTAATCTATAGGCAGCTTCAGTTACCTTTCTTGCTTCAACTGCTTTATGCTGTCCATCAGGAAGCGAGGTTGTGTGCTTACCAGTTAAGGTATCAAGTATATATACAGATGATACATGCTGTATTATTTTCTTTTATAGAGTGCCTTAACATAAACAATTGCTCAGACTGAGCTGAGAGCAGTTGGCCACCAAACTGAACAGAAACAAGAAGTGTGCGTGGGGGGAGGTTAAGCATTTAAGATATGCAGCCATCTGTAGCATTTGCCTAGTGCTGTCGCTACACCCCTTTAGTAATGAGCCAGATCACAAGAGGAAATCTCTTTAAAATACACATATACAGATACTGAAATACAGCTGTATTAAAACACCACATCTGCAGCAGGATGTGAGGTAAGTGCCCTTGCCCTCTGCGGAAAGAAATCTTCGAGAATGTGGGGGAGGAGCTGAAGAAACAAAGAAATAAATCATGCAGAAGTAAGCACAGCAGATGAGAGTATTGCGCTAAACTTCAAATCTCCAGCTCTGGCAGCTGAGATGACATCTTCAAAGTTCCAGCTGAAAGATATCCTTGGCAAACAAGCTAGAATGGCATCTTATATTTTATTTGATGCTTTCTCTACCTGTGCAGTTGACTGAAGCCCTGCTACTTATTTTTGCTTCCTCAGTGGTGTTGAAGCCAAAAGACAGAAGCTACAATGTTTTTTCTCCAAAGGGCACAATGAACACAAAGCTGACAAAGTACCTTGAAGGGACCTCCCTTTTAAATTACACATAGGAACACAGCCTGAGAGAGGTATTTCTTGGTCACCATGGTCTATCCAAGAGCTATCTCCTAGAGTAAGTTACATGATTAGAACAAATCTCCCATGGGATGTGGATATTTAAGGGTCAGACAATCCCAAGCAAAGCCCAGAATTTTGCAGTATCTATTATAGAGGTTAACACACAAGAGGCCTAATAGAAATGTTTTATTTAAAGTAAAAAGTGTGCACAAATAAAGGGAATGATTACATAACATTCAGGACCATATTCCATATGCAACAGGAAAACAGTAGTGACAATATTAACTAGCAGAGCACCCATAAGAATCCAACTCGTATACAAGAAGGAGCTTACTCCATGTAAATACAACATGCTTCTGATGCAGACACTTTCTCCAAAAGACAACGCCTACTGCACTGGACTGGTTACACCCAATGTCCCTTCTGAATATTTGTAATGACAGCTGGTATATGCTTAACAATGAAAAAAACCTGTTAATGTCATGGCACTTTGGAGAAAATGGAAATTCAAAATTTGTTTTACAGTCATATAAGATGTTTGTCACTTAGCAACATTCTTAATGGTTAGATATGTAAAAAGTATTTTTTTTAGACAGTGTTTCACTCCATTACTCTTCTGTGATGAACATTCCTTATATAAAGCCATTTTACTTAATACCCCATATGAAGTTAAGCCACTGTAGACAAGGCTTTTCTTGTTGGCTTTAAATAACTCCCAAGTTTATTAAGTCCTGATGCCTAAACTAGTCATGTGGGTGTAGAAGTCAGAGGCTAAACAATTAAACACAATTTTAAAACTGTATATACATAGTTCACTTGACATGAACTAAACGTGCTAAAGTTATGAGCTGCTCTTTAAAAACAGGCTTACTCCAGTATTTTGCATTTGAAAATATACAACTTGAGTTTAAGGGAATCTGATTTTTATCAGTGCGGAGGTTCAACATTTCCCTGAAACCGAGGCCCCTCCAATCACTTCCCAGTTCTGAAATCTCAGCCCAGTACTTAAGGATTTCCTATTCAAGTGGCAAAGAAAACCATGAACTAAACATCACACCACAACACTACTGTGTATTTGTGCGCAGCTTCTCTCCTTGAAGCTAACATGTAAATGAAAAAAAAACAAACCACAAAACCATACACAGGAGATTTGTGCTATGAATTTACAGTGTCACCACACAAGGCTTTTCAAGGAGAGACACTGACCAAGCAGAAGTCATCTTAAAAGCTTCAGATAAGGTTTGCTAATTTGTGCTTACAGACACTTCAATCTGCTTTCCATAATGCTTAGCTTGCCTTACAACACAGATTCTTTTCTTCACTGTAACTTAATCCCTTTTCCCAAAAATAATAAAATAGTGGTATATTTGGCATTTCTTTAGCCTAAAACATTCAAAACTATTCCTTAAACATTAAAATGAAGAAATCATTTGTGCTGTATATTACAATGTTCATTAACATGAAATGTAAGAATCATACCTCCCAGAAAACTCTAGTTTGAATCATTCTCTCGATTTATTCCAATTTCTTTACTATTAACTTTGAGTCTACTACCTACATTTAAGGGTTGATTGTGAGTACAAATCACTATCTGTAAATGGAGAAGTTTAGGGAGTTACTGTGGACAGCACCTAGGTTTTTTTTCCTAGCTGTGCTTTTGCAACTGGCAAAGTCAAATGCTTTTCCAACAGTATGGCAGTAAGATTAAAAAAGACCCAAACAAACAAAAAAAACAAATGCCCTTATTGAGGCCATGGCTGTAATGTATGCAGCTCTGATACAGTTAAGACAGCAAGTGTAAAAGCAATAAATAATAGTATGAGGTTCTACATCCATCAGTATTAGCTGCCCTTTACTGGTAAATTACACTCTATAGATTTTAACTTTAAGTATTATTTGAATTCCATTTATTTAAACTGACACTTTGTACCATATATAACCCTGGCTGAAGGGACAGGCTCAGAAAGGCACTCTCTGTGTGTACAACTCCCCGTGTAGAATTGCAAAGGCTATGGATTCTAACATTGAGCTGATTGTCTCCTTTCACGCAGGATCAATATACCCTGTGACAGCAGCTATTCTTGACCTAGACACTTTAAAAACCTGCTCTCCTGGCCATAATTTCAATCTGAAGGGAGGTAATAGCCTAAGTCTAAGGAGAACAGGGATATCAGATGTTTTGAGAGAAGAGATTTTTAACTACAGAAGTCATAAGATCTTACTTGTCTTGCTGGAACATTGGAAGTCCTTTAGCAATGCTTTATTACATCCCCTCATGCAATTTGTATTCTTAAAGTAGTAAGAAAACTTTCCTTTATCAGAATGCTGCATTGGCAGAGTATACAGCCAGACCTTCTTCAGTCAGAAGCCCCAGAGACCAACTTCTATATAAAAATTCAAGTTTGGCAAGACTGTTGGAAAGTTTAACATTTTAAATCTGGCAGCCAAAGATTCAAGCATAACAACTGTCCCAAATGACAATTTATACAAAAAGAAAATTAGTAATTCACACTAGGTGGCAAGGGTAGGATGTTCTGCTACTCATTTTATGCAAGTGCATCCAAATGAAGAGATGTTTATCCATGCAGAAACAGAGTAACAATTGGCACAGTCCAGAAAGGGAGAATTCAGACACATTCCTCAGCTGACATCAAAAGAGGATTTATATATTCAAAGCCTTCAAATTCAGACTGGTCAATCTTCTTCACAATATCACTATTAAGATTAAAAAACAGTCATTAGTTCACCAAACTTAAAAGATGTTAACAATATCAACAGATAGTTTGTCTTAAAATTCAGACCTGTGCACACTAGATTGCAACTAAGAACATTTATCTCTTCTGTCCCTCTCTATCCTTACAGCTGCCACTGTTTTGTTTTGTTTTTTGGTTTTTTTTTGGGGGGGGGGGGGGGGTTCTATCCTCTAGAATGGTTAACAGAGCACAAAACCACCCGGGAGCAGTCACTGGGCCGCTCCCATGCACATGCTCTCTTAACAAAGTAATCTGCAAGGTCTGCACTTTTAAAGCTTTCCCAAAAGTTTTCTGAAAAACTGTTAACATTTGGATGCAATACTGCACCTGCATGTACTAGACAAACATCAGGACTAGATACTGCACCTTCATCAGCTTTACTAAACTTTATGAATTTACAAAGCAGGACATTGGATCTCTAACCTGATTGAGGTGCACAGTTTAATATTCACTGTTTGTGTTTACACACTACACAAACATTGCACAAAACCCTAGAAAAAAAATCCTAAAATGCAACCAGCAGAGGCTCAGTCTTACTAGAAAAGCCCTTCAATCTTCCCATCATAAATCAGGGTCTCTCAGGAGGAAAGAACCACAAATCCAGTACCAGTATCTGACACATTATTATGCATTTTATCAAGGCTTTTCATGCCAGGTTAATACCACTTGACTACTAGCAATTTCACGTACCAGAACAAGACAAAGCAAGCATCTTCTCTTGCTCAGAATGCTCAAGATAAGGTTAATCTAAACCCAACATACTAGAAATATCATGGCAGCAATGCAAAAACAAACCATTTAAAAAACCATATATTTTCTTTCACATGTTCATTTCTTGCAGGTCATACCACTAAAATTCATAAAATGGCACTTACTCATCTTACCCTAAACTAAGACTCTTTACTCTAACTTTCCCACTGATAGCTGATTTTTACATCATGCCAGAATACAACCCTTAATCCAGCCACACTACGTCTACTGTGAGGACATGCAACAATTTATCTCCAAACTAACACAAGAAAAATGTTATTTTCTGCTTTACGTATACTTTATATACTGTGACTACAGTTCCCAAATGAAATTTTCTAACTCTTTCACTGATTATCAGAACTTCTTAAATTCTATATTACTTACTCATCATCTGGAGTGAGCTGCACAGGTTCATTGGTGAATTGGGAATCAAAGTTATCCAGACCAAACTCTCCAGATATATTTGGTTTAAATGGAGGCACCACTTGCTTTTGCTCCATCTAAGAATAAATGCACTTAGTGACACCAAGAATGAATTACAATCGATTGATTTAATTTTAAACACGGCTGAAAGTAACCATTTTTTCTTTTGTATATTTTCTATAAATATTCTATTAACCTACTGTACTTACTGTATGTAGAAGGGTTCAAAGATTATGTATTGTCTTTATGGTACATTGTAATTTAAGAGCTTAAGGTTTCTGAAGTTTCTACAGCTTTTACATCATCTGTTTTTCCCAAACAAGTTGCCAAGCCATTGGTACAAAGAAAACAAACCCAGCCAGTGAGTATTCACATACCAGATCCCAATCAACATTGCGGAAGAATGGATGTCCTTGGATATCTGCAAATCCTGTTTGAGGGTGGCAGCCTAAACGTTCCTTTGGATCCTGCACAAGGAAGAAAATATTTCTGAATGACTGCCATGGCCTACACACAACTGAAGTATAAATGTGACAAGGTCCGTGAGTGCCCTGGTTTAGCCAGAAGAGGATTAATTCAGTTCAGTGATTCTACTTTTCAGCTGAGCTTAAGTAACTGCTTTCTGAAGTTCATGTCAGATATTTGCAGATGGTGTCTGCTTCTAGAAGACAAAGATAGATGAAACACCAGAGTTTCAAGGGACACTGAAGAAGTAAGTTAGCACTACTTAATTTGGAAACTGTCCTGATTTACTGTCTGAAATAGGCATGAATATATGGAAACCTTTAGCAGAATTTCATATAAACAACTGTGCCATTTTTCTTCCTTTTTATTCAGACCTGTTTAACACAACACATATTTCAGAGCAAATGTGGTTAGATTATGAGGGAATTTTATTCATTCCCTACCCACCCCTCCCTGAGGGGACTATGCCTCGCAATCACACTGTGTAGTAACTGCAGGTTACTGGTAAATACAGTGGAAAGAAGGCTATTTTAACAAGACAATTCCATCTGCATGTACACACATGTAAACATGCAGCAAGAAGCCTTAACAGAAGCAGCTTCTTGAACATTACTTTCTTAGAGTAAAATAACCAAACCTATTTCCTGCTGTGCCTCTTTCTCCCCACTCATTGAACACTCATTAAAAAAGGGTCAGCATGTACTTAGGACTAATCCACAAGCACATCTGCACTTTTTGACTCTCAGGCTAGTTAGCTACCAGCAAACAGCATATATTGCCTCAGCATTTTCCTCAATGAAATAATCAGAAGTTGTAAGAGTGATTTCCTAATCTGTTTCACATTAAAAACAAAATTATCAGTAAATTTGGTAATTTTGTCCAATTCCCCATATTTTAAAAAAATCACTTGGAGCATTTCTATGCCACCCTATTTGAAAAACACTCATGATCTCAGCCTGAGAATCTGGAGCTTCAGATTAAGACAAGTACCTACATTAGGTTCCCCTGCCCTACTGAAAGTCTGCTTTAGGTTCACAGCTATTCTACCATGTTTCTGTATATTGCAGATAAAGCATGTCTGCTACACATTGATTAGTCAACAGGTTAAAAAACCAAAAGAAAAAGCTTCTGCTCCTAAGTGGTTGCCTCTAGCTCTTACCTTATTAAGGAAACTCTTTAGAA
This sequence comes from Corythornis vintsioides, assembly GCA_025447755.1. NCBI lineage: Eukaryota > Metazoa > Chordata > Aves > Coraciiformes > Alcedinidae > Corythornis > Corythornis vintsioides. The sequence continues at coordinate 21,550 of JAOEGS010021497.1, read as the reverse complement.
CACCTGCTGCTTTAACAGAAAGGGATCGGGGAATTCGGATCTGTTTTTCCAAAATTACTGCAAGAAAAGAAGGTTCATGTCTCAGCCTTTGCATCTTAAAGGTTAAGTACAAACAAAATACTGAAGTGTAGGAAGATTTGTGGTACTTACCTTGGAAAAGATAATCTTCTGTGTTCTGATCAGGATTGTCAGAACTCCCAACAATATCAAAGGGTGACCGGCCCGCCATCATTTCAAACATGAGTACACCAAGTGCCCACCAATCTACACTAAAGCCTGGAATTTGAAGGATAAAACAGCATTGGACATACTCTGGAGTAAAAATACCAACACTTTAGGGGCTAAAGACATGTTCTGAGAAGAAAGAATTTGTTCAACAATTTAAGTGTTGCCAGCCTGATGACACGAGCAAAGGAGAGGGAACAATTGCACTAGACATTATTTGGTTCATTATGGCCACAAGAAAAGAGAATGTTGTACAAAGAAGAGGAAATGCAAAAGTGTAAAGGTTGGTGTTAGGACCTTAACAAAGGTATAGACAATATTTCAGCCTAGTAATCACTAACAGTGCATTATCTGTGGTGGGGGTAAGGACAGGGAGTAAGAATGTGATTCCTAATAGTAGCAAGACAGCCATTTATGCAGCTAAGTGTATCTGTTCTACTATTCACCCCTAAAGAAAAAAGATTCCAGTATATCATCTGGGACTAATATAGTCTGGTTATCCTAAGAAGTCTGTGGTAACGAAGGAAGACATGAAGCTGGTCTGAAAGAGATATTAAGATGGTAGATTAAAAACAAAACACCACACAAGAAAACAAAGCCAAACACATTTTAAAAAAAAATTATGAACTATTTGTAGAACTTGTTAAAATCTTAAGGAAAGAAAACAGACTAAAGGTCTGCTTGCCACAATACTGGAAGCTTAGGAAGAAAGGGTAAGTAACAGGAAAAACAGCAAGCCTTCCATAGTTCTTATAGCTCCTGCTTCAAGAATCTCGTGGACCTCCTGAACAAGCAATTGCACAGACAAAAGTTTTTTTTTAACAGTGAGAGTTGTGACAGGGATGTCAACTATCTAGGCCCACTGCAATGCATTTATATCTAATACTGTAATTGCTGCCAAACAGAAAAGTCTCAAACTGAACACAATTCCAGACTTTATCATTAGTAGTATCTAAAATAGCTATAAACCATAACAAATTTTGAAGACTCAAGCTCTTCTTCAAGATTGATAAAATGAACTTAAAATGTGGGAGGCAGGATATTTCATTTGCTTGTTGTGACATTTTCTAACCTTTCTTTAAATTTTATTTCCCTTTTCAGACAGGATGCTGAATTAGACTAATCATGTGTCTAACAAAGATTTATACTTTCTACTGCTAAACAACTTGAGTAGGAAATAAAGACAATGTGAAAGTTGTATGGTAGCAGTGTATAAATCAGTTTACCATAGTCCTCTCCCCGGAGAATTTCAGGTGCAATATAGTTTGGAGTTCCACAGAACGTGCTGGTTGTGTCACCAGGCCTCAGACCCTCCTTTAAGAAAAGATGGGAAGAAAATACTTCACAGTTAGCCAGACCCCACACTCCCCCTCTATTAAGGGCTTCATCTGGAGTTAATTTAAACATCTTAAATAAACCACTTTCATTTTAGTAAAACTATACTTAAATCTGTATAGAAATGACTAGAAAACACTACTTTTTTTTCAGAAGCAGAATTCACATTTACAGTCTCAAAAGGATGGCACATAACTGACAACAACAGTGTCTTTTCAGGTTTTAGCTAGTTAGCTCCACCACATCTTCAACAATAGGCAAATGGGAATAACTGAGGCATGGTAGAACAGCTTACACAACTGGAGTGTTGCAACTGGGTTGTTGTCTGTGTTGCAGACAGAAACTTTTCAGAGAAGACGTGTGATGTGAAACAGGGGGGTTACTCAAAGGAGTTGTGCAGGCTTCATCCATGGAAGTTCTCAAGACTGAACAGAATAAAGCCCTTAGTCAACTGGCCTGATCTTACTGCTATGTAGAACAGGAGCATAGGTTAGCCCTTCTGAGGCCCTTTCCAACCTGTATTTTTTCATGTTTTTCAGTTGCCGAGTTGAAATTACAGCATTGAAAATTGATCATAATGGCAATTCCATGACAGAGTCAAACCTGTACTCCAGTGTCTTTGTAGTGCCCAAGTTTATCTAGATAAAATGGGAAGTGTTATAAAACACATATGGGAGCAAGTGTGACTGACATTTCAATCTCATGCTCTTTTTGAAATTCAGCTGTCTTGACTGTCACAGTCTATCCCTCCCCTTCAGCAACTTTCTAAGAACAAACTATATATAGTCCAGGCCTTAACTTCTAAGGTCAGCTACCAGGAGTCCCAGGACTCCAAGACCACAGAGGAATTCTGGAGGGAGGAAGTTCTTTCCTCAGTTGAAGAGGCTTGGGTTAGTGACCAGTTGAGTAAACAGGACATCCACAAGTCCATGGGCCCTGATGGGATGCACTCACAAGTGATGAGGGAGATGGCAGAGGTTATTGCTAGACCACTCTCCATCATTTTTGAAAGTAAAAACACCCTGTAACACCCAGTTAGGTGATGCTGTGACTTACTGTACAGAGTCCAGCGCAGGGCTACCAAGATGATGGAGTGGAGCATCTCCCTTATGAAGAGAGGCTGAGAGAGCTGGGGCTCTTTAGCCTGGAGAAGAAGAGACTAATGGGGGACCTCATCAGTGTCTATAAATATGTTAAAGGTGAGTGCAGGGAAGATGGAGCCAGACTCTTCTCAATGTCATCCAATGACAGGACGAGAGGCAATGGGTGCAAGTTGGAGCACAAGAGGTTTAGGAAAACACAAGGAAAAACTTTTTCACAGTGAGGGTGACAGAGCTCTGGAACGGGCTGCCCAGGGGGGTTGTGGAGTCTCCATCTCTGGAGACATTCAAGACCCACCTTGATCTGTTCCTGGGTGACTTAGTCTAGGTGATCCTGCTCTGGCATGGGGGTTGGACTAGATGATCTTCTAGGTCCCTTCCAGCCCCTAACATTCTGTGATTCTGTGATATGTAGCCTGTGACCTTAGGCATTTCCTTTTCCATTTGTAGAAGGAATATAAATCTACAGCCTGTCTGCACTGTGTATGAATAAATATCTTATAATTTCATGTTTTTATGCCTCTGTATCTTTATGACAATTTCTGAGTTGATTATTTTACTGGTTAGCAAGGAACTATATCTTACCTTGCACATGCCATAATCTGTGAGTTTAATATGCCCTTCAGAATCTAGTAACACATTATCCAGTTTTAAATCCCTGTAGATTATCCCTCGTTCATGTAAATAGTTCAAGGCTAGACTGATTTCAGCAGAATAAAACCTGGTGTGGAAAGAGATATTGCTTACTCACGTAATCAAAAAACAAACCACAATAACATAGCCTTAGTAGCATGATATTTTTTTCAACTATAATCCCATGTATTCTATTATTTTTCATCTGAAGTGGATATATTGTTTATAATCATAAAAATGTTTCTATCCACAGTCACTTCAAAAATTATTTTAAATTAATATTAATGTCTACTGAAATAATCCCTTTCACTTCACCATCTGAGATGAAGCATATGCACCAAGAACTCAGCATTTGCCTGGACAGCTGGTAGTGGTTGTTATAAGAAAAACACGTTTTTATCATTAGACAGTTAAAAGAAAAAATACCACAACAGTGTTTTTCTAGCGGAAAAAAAAAATAAATTCAGAATCAGACTGAAGTCATCCAGGGTAATACCAATACAAATAATACAAATAATGTCCTCCTTGAAACAAAAATATGGTCTTGCAGCACTGATGTGAGGAAGCAGTTTCATGTCTCTCAAATCCTTAACATCTGGAGAGCATTTGCTGGCTCATCATCACCATAATCTCTGCACTACTGCACTGCCAGAAAACAAACTGGTTTGATGCAAGAGATCTGGAATTAGACATACCTGGCATGTTCCTCTGGCAGCTTTCTCTGTCTTTGCATGTGAAACATTAGATCTCCTCCATTTACATACTCTATAACAAAGAATAACCTGAAACACATGGGAACTTGTTACAAATAATGATATATGAGGCTCAAAGAGGTTTGAGATGTTCCAGGTCTGTTATCAGAAATGTCAACCCAATATCTCCCATCTCTGTGGTTTCACCATTTTCCCTCCCTTTAAATAAATTCGAAGTTAAAAATCAATTCTAGCAAGTTTCGCCAGATAATTCCTTTATTAATAAAGTAACACTTCCCACATTCCTAATCCATAACAGTTTCTGTTTGTCATTATTATGTATGTGACTAAATAGTCACATCAGTTTCTCTGCACTATCCAGAAAATTCATTCTCCTTCCCTATCTCTTTAATTTCTTTTGTTTGTCATTAGTACTATTAGTATATGATAAATAATCTCTTTTCACTTCCCTCCACTAACTTGTCACCTTTTCAAAGAGTAACAATGTTGTTTAAGTAGTCAATAACTGTTTTACATGTACAGAAAATTATTACTGCATAGAATAGTAATGTATTCATTTACTGCAGCATCTTCTCCTACAAGATCATTTTAATCTCTATTACTCTTTTCCTTTATAAGATTCAGATACTATTTTCCAAGTTTTGATCAGACTCATCTTCAGAGAGTTACCTTATTTTTCATACTTCTGATTTCTCTCTCCCTAAACCCTTTTTTCCTCCTACTATGTCTTCGACTTCATGTTCTCAAGTCTTATTTTTCTGCTAGCTGCACCTTTTTCCTGTCCAGAATCCTTTCCATCCCACCTACCAGTATTTCACATTCTTTTGCATCCTCCCAGTCTGAAAAGCTGAAGAGATCATCTGGCATTTTGCTCATAAAACACTACAAGGATTTACAGAACACTGACTGTCATCGTCCATCTAACAATGCTTTAAATAGGACTTTGAGATGTCTATTTAAGGGTAGTACAGAATATTTTTAATAACACTATTGTCTTATGTCCTTTACCTGCTTTCTGTCTGGAAGCAAGAGTGTAGTCCAACAAGAAAGGGATGATTTGAAGCCTGTTCAAAGACATGTTTCTCTGTCTGCACCCAGTCAATATCCTATTGAAGAAAAGTGACATTCAGAAAACTACTGTTGCACTTCTTATGTCAAGCATTAATGACAATTAGCAGAATGATACACAAGTGCTCTTTTATCTTCGGTTTACTTTCAAGAAATTAAATATTATAAGGTTCTCCAATATTAAATAAGACAACCTAACATACATTTTTTTTTCCTTTCTTGTGTATCCCATACTTTTAACCTTATTGTACAACTACACTTGGGGATGGAAAAGCACTGATCTATAAAAGATAAACAGGTGGAGACAAATGTAAAGTAGCACCAAGAAATGCAGAAATCAATAGCAAACCTAGAACTATTTTCAGAGGCCTAAAGAAACACAAGGGAAATCTTCAGCAACAAGAGGCCTTTCATAGTTTAATATTGCAATTTCCAACAAATTTCCACTAATGACTGTATAAGCTACAAACAAATTGTGAAGACAGAAGGTCCAATTTAAAGAGCAATTACAATAACACTGTGAGGTCTTTGTGGCAAAATCCCCAAATTTGAACATATGAAAGCCAGACTCCACTCATTTATTTTTCAGGCCAGCAAGCTGCCATAATAGGAGATATATGAAAAACTGCTCAAAAAGAATTAAGCAAGCCAGGCTTATTCACTTGAATTCTGCTGGAGCACTGCTGCAGACAGTGCTGATCCCAAAAGGAGACACTGACAACAAAGGCAATGAGGTTAATGACAGGGACCACTGACACAGGAGAGCAGCTGTGAGCTACCAGTCTATGAAGACTTCAAAACTGGTTATCTGTCTTATGAACCTTCTATAGTATAATAAGAAACAACATGTATTAGAAGACTCGGAAGCCTGGCTGAGTTGCCGGATTCATGGACACAAAGCTCACCTACCTCATCGTCATTGACAAGCTCTTTCTTCACCACTTTCATTGCGTAAATGCGCTCGGTTTTCTTCAGCCGGACAAGCAACACTTTGGCGTAGCTGCCTCTTCCTATCACGCGGAGCAAATCAAAATCCTGAAGGCCCAGACTGGAGGAAGCTTTGCCACTTTCTCTGATGCTCATCGCCTTTTGGTAAAGACAATGTGGAATCAGTGAGCAGGCTTGCCAATTTTAACAACTGCAAAAGTTGGCATTTAAACAGAACAGCAAAATTAATGTAAACAACCGAGTCAATTAACACTTGTTATTCTTAAAACTGCACTGTCCTGGAAAGGAATGTGGGGGAATGGAGGCAGAGGAGACTTGGCAGACAAGAAAAAAACAAAACTGGACCTGTTGGAGCAGGTCCAAAGGAAGCCACAAAAATTATCTGAGGGCCGGAACACCTCACCTATGAAGAAAAACCAAGAGAGTTGGGATTGTTCAGCCTGTATGAGAGAAAATGATCCACAGAGACCTTACTGCAACCTTTCAGTATTTAAAGGGGGCTTCTAAAAAAGTTGGGGACAAACTTTTAGCACGACCTATTTCAATAGGACAAGGGTCAAGGGCTTTAAACTAAAATAGTGTAGAATAGTGTAGTATAGATTAATATAGATATAAGGAAGAATTTTTTCACAGTGAGGGTGGTGAGTAGTAGCCCTACTCTAGTTGCAGATGTCCCTGCTCACTGCAGAGGGGTTGGGCTAGATGTTCTTTAAATGTCCCTTCCAACCCCAAATTATTCTGATTCTATGAAACTGAAGGAGTTTGGAATACTTCTAAATCAAAGCACATCTCTGCTCAAGGTTCAAACAAGAACTTCTTGTAAGCCATACATACGCGTATACACCTGCGTCAGCAATCCTGATGTGCTTTATATACTAGTTTTCCGTTTGTGACAAGTTAAATTACTAAAATCCTGAAATGAAGAAAGACACAGGCTTTAAGATCTCTGATTACAGTTAGCAAGGTTTAGAGACTTTACCTCTTTTTCTTCACCAACATGGTCCAAGCTCTCATGACTTGAGGGATTGTAAGGAATCACTACAAGTGCAAGGACAATTATTTGACTTATGTGGTACAATATTTTATTTTTCCTAAAAATTTCCACAAATTACAAGAGCTCAGAGAGATACACAATTTAAATGCATCTACTGAAAGTATACAAAACCTGCAGGGTTTTTTGTTGTTGGTTTTTTGTTTTTGGTTTTTTTTTTTCAGTTGTCATTCTTTTGCAATACTGCCTTAATAAGCACTTAGGGCAAATACAAACCCTGTAATTACATCTGGAGATTTCTTCAGATTAATTTTGACTCCAAACACAGATAATCTTGTACAGAACAGTGGTGGTTTCTTTGGCTTTGTAAGTGATCATTGCCTATATCCAAATTTAAATGTTAGGACCATGTCCCTGATTATTACAAGGAATGAACTTGTTTGTCAGCAGAAACCCTGTCAAGAGGGTTCTTTTTGTTCCATCAGCACATTTAAAGCACACAGCTCATTGACAGAAAAATCTGACAATCTGAATTATCCTTTTTTTAGCCAAGCTTCTTAAACTGAAGAGATACAGAAAAATGGAGAATTTTTTATATCCTCCTTAGAATTTAGAAGCTATCTTATTTTTCTTGTTCTATGCAAAAAGGTAAAAAAAGGGTATTAAAAATAATTTTAAGTAAAGTTATTCTGCTTCATTTTAAAACCGAAAATTCACTTTCAGCAACTTACAGTGGTTTAGTAAAAAATAAATTATTAATCTTACCTGATTCTACATTATCTGGATGCACTGATGATGGATCCATAGGCATTATTGGTTCCTGCAAATACACACAGGATTTTTGTAATAGACTGTCCAAGTTTGAGAGACATTATTTTAGAGGCAATATAAATGTTCCCCAAGGAATATAATCTAGATACTTTTTAACTTGATTACTCAACTTAGTTACTGTTCTAATCCATACACAGTAAAATAAACCACTGCAATCCTTATTTTACCTATTTACCAGAAGTCATGACACTTTGCCAGAAGTTGTTGAAGTGACAACTTAGTACAACAGAGAAAAGAAGTACAACAGATGAGAAATGAGACAGAAAAATACTTCAGCTGTATCTATATTGGTCAAATGTATTCACAAAATGTAGACCTGTAACTGTCTGCTTTTAATATTACATCAGGAGCAGTAATAATATCTTTTTTTTTTTTTTTTCCTGGGGACTGAAGAACTAAAGATGATTGAATTTCTTTGGAGAAAAGTCAAGACTTTTGCATTTCACCTTCCTTTTCTGTAAAATGTGAAATAGTCTGACAACCTAACAGATATTTAGAGAATATATTTTATCTGACTTCACTTTAAAAATGTGAAATAGCAAGTGTGCATATATGCACTATGTAACAACATAGTAAAGGATAAGGTAAAAACACCTGTATGTTTATATCTGACAGAGGAAAAAAAAAAATCAGACGTGGAAATTAGACCCCATCTTGCCACTAAATAGCCATTTTACTAAATTAATCCCAAACTTTCTGGTGAATGGCCACAATAACCAAAAAGAAGGATGTTTCACCTACTGCAATTATTTATGGACTATAGTTTGAAAACTAGTTCACAAAAAACCTGGTCTAAAAAAAAAAAGAAAAAAGAAAAAAGAAAAGTGGTGGTTTGTTTTGTTGTTGTTTGATTGGTTAGTGGTTGTTTTTTCAAGAAAAATTTTTCAGAGAAGCTTTACTTACTGGTTGTAGTGTATGACGGCCACATTCAACATTGACAAGTTTGTGACACTTCTTGTGGACGAGGAGTTTGCAATTGATGCATTTGTATCCCTGGCGACCCAGACCCCATATTCGGTCGGTGCAGATGGCACAATGAGCTCTCTAGAATGACAAATCAGCAAAACCAAATAAAAATCAAAACTAAAGAATACAAGCTGTTCAGCCACATTTTTTGTTAACAAAAACCACAGGACAGGAGATCAGAGAGATCCCTACTGAAATTACCACTATACCAAGAGTTCCTAAAAAGAATGAACGGGCAGATACACAGCAGAGGAGCTCAAAAATGACAGCTGAACAATAAGCAGCAGCGGGCTGTATGGGAAGTGTGCATCTACATGGACAAGGACAGGCAGAGGCAGCCTCCTCCAATGCACACAGACCCAGAGGCAGAATCCCACTCCAGGTCAAAAGTGTTGTAGCTGTATCAGCAGGCTGCTGTGACCAAGTGGATTTGCTAAGTATTCCCTCCTCTCTCTGTGTAGATGAGTCCTTACACAGGAAAGCAGAAGAGCAAAAGTTTCAACACATTAAATCACTAGAGGAGAGAAGATCACCACCTGAAGGACACTCACAAAACAACTCAAAAGATCCAAGAAAACAGGATGCCTTTGAAAGGAAGAGTAGGAAGTAATTAAATTACGGTGCCTTGACAGCCTTTACCAGGAAGCAGTTAAAAATAATAATAGAAAAAGAAGCAGAAGTTAGATATGAAGGATGCTCGAGATGAAGTTTAGTGGAGATTTTCTCAAGCATTGCACACAACACACTAAGCTTAGTAAAGAAGGGAATATTACTCAAGCCGCCAAGGAACCTGGAGTATTCAAATATTTTGGGTTTGTTTTTTGCTGTTGATGTTTCTAAATAGAGTAGATAGCCTTCAGGGGCCTTAGCTGATGATATTTGCACATTACTTCTTGACACTATTACTAATGGTTTATGAAAAGGAGACTGAAGGAGGAACCTCATCAATATCTATAAATATGTTAAAGATGAGTGCAGGGAAGATGGAGCCAGACTCTTCTCAATGACAGGACAAGAGGCAAGGGGAGCAAGTTGGAGCACAAGAGGTTTAGGGTAAACACAAGGGAAACTTTTTCACAGTGAGGGTGACAGAGCTCTGGAACGGGCTTCCCAGGGAAGTTGTGGAGTCTCCTTTGGAGACATTCAAGACCCGCCTGGATCTGTTCCTGGATGACTTGGTCTAGGTGATCCTGCACTGGCAGGGGGTTTGGACTAGATGATCTTCTAGGTCCCTTCCAACCCCTAACATTCTGTGATTCTGTGATTCAGTCAATTACATGCCATCATAAGCAGGCAGGCTGAAGCAACAGCTCAGTTTTTCATTTAAAAGTAATGAAAGAATAGTCTGTGCACTGTGAGTTCAAATCTTTTCACCCCCAGAACTTAAAGAACTGAAAATGTACTTTCAGCTCACAGTCATCGAATGCCAGTGTTCATGTTTGCCTACTTGGAAAGACTTTAAGGAAACATAGGAACATTTATTTAATTGATAGCATGGTTTCAGAGTTTATGTAAAGTGTATTGCAATCATTTTATCTTTTTTTTTTTTTTTCATATTTTAAACTCCTGATAATTTAAAAACTATGAAGTTTCCTGAAATTAAAGACTTACCAAAAGTCTACATACCATAGACAAACAACAAATATGAGTATAGAACTATCTTGTAACTTTTCAAGGCAGAGGCATTGAAATTAGAAAAGTAAGACATCCTTGTACCATGGTTTTAAATACCCAGCAAGAGTCTCACCCTGTTAAATCGTTTGGCTTGGAAAGTGTGCCCATTTGCACAATAGAGCTTTCGCCACCGGCGGGCGCCTCGGCGATAAATGGATTCTAAGAGGAAAAACATACAATTATGTCCATAAAAAATATAAACACAAATCTAAGTATCTTCTCATGAACATTTCTGTGGAGAGTGATTGCAGAATAAAGTTTCACTCCTGTGTGTTACAGAAAAACAGACTGTTGTTCTAACCACCTTTTTCAATTTGGGAGAAAATATGAGGTAGAATAACCCAGTAAGTCAAAGTTAATTCTGCTTTTCAAAAGTTAAAAGGAACAGTAAGTGAAAAGAAGGAAAGTTACTCAACACAAACACTCATGCAAATTATGCACCTACCTTACCTAAACTTGGGGAGAAGCTGTGGGGAAGGAGTAAAGAAGGTGAATTTCAAGAGCATGCCCTGAATTACAGGATTTCTTGCACAAATAGAGATGCTTCCAGCATTTAGATCCACAGCTACTGCAGTTTTGTTGGTTTTGGGGTTGGTTTTTTTTTTTTTTAGTTACTAGTGGCATGTCAGGAATAAAAATTGAAAACGAGAACATACAAAAACTAGACTGAGTTGCAAATATATTTCTGACTCAGTCTGGGAGTTTGTTGTTGTTTGTTTTTGTTTTTGTTTTTTCCAGAAAAGCAGCATTATCCATACTGTTAGACTAACTTTCACGCATGCCCATTTATATTTGTCAGACTTTGATATCAAGCTGACAAATATGTGTCTGCATAACACATACACATGCTCTTTTACAAAACTTTAAGACAGAGGGAAAATTATGTACCTCTGTACATTAGCCAACATAACTTAAGATGTTTTTGTAGAATACTTCTGATAATATCAAAACATCACTTTATAAAGAATTAACCCCGGATCTCTAAACAATGAGACAAGTCATAGCACCAGTTAGCACTCGTAACAAGCAGAAATCTGGCAACTACCAAAGACAGGAATAGAATAAAAAACTGTCACAATGGAAAAGGCAAAAGCAAGGAAAGCAGAGTAACATAGATAGTAAACAGGAATGTGAAATGCTTATTAACAATGATTCAGAAGTGACAAACAACACTTAAGTTTAGCAAGACTTTCTACATCTTTTAAACATTTAATTTGTAGAGATTTGCATTATTAGTATTCGTAAGTGTAGAATGCCAAACACATATAAAAAAAATAGTATCAAATATCTTCAACATGAAATTTGAATTCCTGATTTTCTGTACTTATTAACTAAAATGCTTACTTACTGTCTTCTCCTGGACAAGGCATGCCAGGCCGTTCTGGTACACAAGGAAATACTGCAAGAAAGACATTAACTTTTGATTAGTTTTTATTTTGGACAGAAAACAAAACTTTGGGTTAAATATGATACTTTTGAAAGGTAATCAACCATTTAGGAAGACAGCGCTGACTGCATCTTAACAAAAACCTGTGCAAGAGAGCTGAAAAGCTGCCACAACACCGTTATGCTGGGCATAGTAGTGACATATATGAGAAATACAAGCAAAAACCAGAACAAGTTAATTCCTAAAGAAAGTAACGATTCTGGTTTCTTATGTTACCAATCATCACTGTATTTGGAATTCTTAACTATAAACATATTATGTTAGTGTCCTAAAAGCTACATATGCTCTCATCTACATTAGCCATGTTTTTCAGTTCATTTACCTTCATTAACTGTCAGAAGTCTAACTGGGGAGAGATAGCCCTGGTGATGGTTTAATAAGAAGGGTAATCAAATACAAAAATAAATAAAGAGGAGATAAAAATGCATACTGATATAATAGATACAGAAACACTGAAATATACAGATAAGTAGATTACATTCTACTCTTAGAAGAAGAGTAGAAGAAGAGAAGATTATATTCTTCTGTTCTAGAAGTCTTTGAGGGAAGCTGAGAAGCTGCCTCTTCATTCCAAATGAGATGATGTTTTGCATCCTTTTAAAGAAGGTCCATGGTAAGACACTGTAGTGTTACACACACACTAACCCTCTTTACAAAGATCTCCTGCTTTTCCGCTATTATCTTTGTTAAACTGAAATCAACCTTCTACTTGTAAAGGAATAGAAATATTAAGGAAAATATGCTGCAGAAACTACCAAAATAGGCCTATAGCCCTGAAAAATAAAAACTGGGAAAAAAAAATAAAATCACACATCAAGCAGAAGCATGGTATTACTAGGTTTAAAACAAGTCATAAGAGTACTTATTTTAGAAAAGTCAAACTTCGGACTAATCTGGCATCACAAGTGGGGCTCATCAACTTTTATTCCTAATAGGGATGCTGTTTTAAGGCACTTATCAATAACAAAGTGTAGGATGCTGTACTGTGTATCTTCTACCATTCATTACCAGCAAGTGTACCAAGGCATTTGGGATGAATGGAAGAGACAGAGACTGTCTGTCATTAATAAACAGCAAAGCATTTTTTCATCCCTTAATTTAGTAGTTAACACTGACTAAGTGCCAACAGCTAAAAAGCACAGTGCATGGTTTCAGCATCTTCTTGACAGAATGCCACTTGCTTTAAGCAAGTATACCGTGCAACAGACACAGGCAAGGTAAAAATTCCACTTCTTCACAGGTACAAATATAAGAAATACCTACCATGAATTAGAAGCTCTGAATCCTTGTTTAGTTCGTACAATCGAAAGGCCTCTTCTAACTCCAGCTGAGAAGAAACTGTGCATGGATCTCCTGAAGAAAGGTAAGAGAACAATGCAAAACTCAATCCAATTAGTTCTGTGCCATTCAACAGTTCCCTTCCAGTCAGTTCTAAGATATTTACTGTAGCAAAACCAGAACAATATTCTTCACTCAGAGAGTGCATCTGAATATACAGTCATATTGAATGCTTTCAGACAGAGAAGAGGAAAAAAAAAAAGAAAAAAAAGAAAAAAA
>JAOEGS010021496.1:0-49488 GCA_025447755.1 Corythornis vintsioides | reverse complement strand
GGAGACTCCACAACCTCCCTGGGCAGCCTGTTCCAGAGCTCTGGCACCCTCACTGAGAAAAATGTGCCTTTGGAAGTGGCTGAGCTGACATCACTCTTCAGGTTTCATAACTGTTAACCTCTTCTTTTTTTCCCCAGTTAAATAGTGGGGATTGTCCAGAGCCCAACATCTACACTTGCACATCCCCCCACAGTGATCAAATTTAACTTTAGATTTATGAATTGGTTACATACTGCTTGTTACACTAAATCTGTAGTTTCTTTATGATGCTTTAATAAAACTTCCAGAGCCCTATTTACATATATATCTCACAGATAAAATGTCTTTAAAGTCTACTCAAGTTTATTTTTTACTTAAAAGCTTATTGCAATTTGTGGTCAAATATATAACACCAGTAAAGGTTTGCATTAAAAAAGTTATAGAGGTTTTTACAGTTTCCATCTATTTTCCCCCCCTTTTCTTTCTTTTTTATTTTTTTTTTTTTTATTGTTGGTTGGCATTTAGCTCTGTGGGCTGAAAAAAACCTGCTTTCCCCAGTAGTAACTTCCTTTTACATTAACCAAATCATATTGTTTATATCAAGGAAACTTTCCATGTGGCAGATTGCTATTGCTGAAGTACAAGTGAAAAGATGGTAAAACCAGTCTGAAGAAGGCCACTATTGCCATGAAAAAGAATGAACCTGTATGGGGTTGTACTGGTCCTCAGGTGTCCTGACAGTGGGGCAGCCCCGGGGCAGATCTGGAGTAGGACAGTGACCAGAGGCTGCCAGCTACAGACAGGGATATGTGGCAGCTCCATGAGAAGCTGGGAGTCCAGCAGGTGAAGCTGTGGCAGCAAGGGCTGCTCCCAGCCCAGGGCAGAGGCCCCTGAAGCTGGCTCTGGGCAGGGACTGCATACCCCCAGGTGCTCCAGTCCTGGCCCAGGCAAAGGCTGGGTGACCATAACCAGCATGATGCTCCTTTCAGTGCCACCTATTGTCTTCTGCCTACTTCACATGTATGCAGTGGGGCAGATGGGAGGACAGCAGCCTTCCAGCCTGCCCCCAGTATGCCCTTTGCTTCTTTTGGCATGCCTGGGTGCAGTCCTGATGCACCCCTCTTTTTACTTTATCTGCTAAGCATTCCAATCAGGAATGTTGTCTCTCTCTGTCCCGGCAGCATCGTGCATTTCCAGCATGTGCAGCCAGCAGCAGCTCAGTGCCCCCTGCAGTAGGGTATATCCAGCTGTGTGCTGCACCACTTCCACCACCCCTCTTCTGAGCAGAGCTTGCTGGTGTCATTCCTGAAGGAGATTTGGGACACAGACTTATTAAAGCAGTGCTGGGTTAATAGTTGGACTCGATGACTTTTAAGATCTTTACCAAGCTCGATGACTCTAGGATTCTACACACTTTTTCAAATATACCATATGAGGAAAGATACCTCATCAGACTGCTCAGTGAGAGTACAGTGCCTCTCCAGGCCAGCAGAATAGCCACAGGCAGTGATCCCTGCCCACCCACAATGTCTGAAGGAAAGACAAAAAACAGAGAAAACTCTTTTTAAATTTTTCATTATGGCAACACAGCCACTTCTCACAGTGAGGCACAGGACCATTAGACACTGACCTGTCCTCAGCTATAGAGAACTATTTGCTTCATCCAGGTGATTCTTCAAGTGCAGAGTTTCTCTCTGACCTGCTGAGACACCCCCTCAGTGCTGCCCCAGCCTCTGTGGCATACATGACCCTGCTTCCCATCATCTTCACTCCTACTCAGAGGGTGGTAGGACACCCTGGTGAGTAATGATGGCTTAGTGCATGTGTATAATGTGGTGTGTGCAGGGGATGATGCACGTGAGCAATGATTTCATGCCCAGTGACTAACCAGCCTAGTTACTTCCTCCATTCCAAGAGCTGCCCAATGATTTACAACAATTAAATAGCATAATGTGAGGGAGAAGCACACACAGTAATGTCTGTGTCATGATAAAAATGTTGACCCTTTTGTGGCCTGGCAGAACCTGCATCCCTGTTACTGCCACCTGCCCACGTTGGCATGCTCAGCTTTGGGCTGACCAGCCAGTTTGCTCTGGAGGAGTCAGTGCTGCCAGACATCCCTGTGTCCCTGCAACACCCTTCCCACCTTCCTGTCCTCATCATCTGCTGCTCATCCTGCTTCCAATAGTGCAGTCAGTCACATTGTGTGCCATCCTCTCATTTACCTGTCAAGGTCTGGGTAACGACTCTGTGTTCTCCTTTCTAATAGCTGGTGACACTGAAAATCACTACCAGAGCCTGCAGCTGGCAAGTAAATTCTGTGTGATGCAAAGCAAAGACAAATCTCTCATCTAGAACTGAATCATTCAGAAGAAAAACCTTTCAGCTGTATCTGATAAGACAGCTGCAAAACATGCACAGCCTTTTGGAATGTAAGACAGAATATGAAGTATGTGGTGCAAACATAACTGGATGGCAGTATCAGAAATGTTTAGCATATGGCTAGTAGTTTCCAGTCAGTCTTACAGAATGCAGCAGGAGCAGTGATTTGCTGTCAGTGGCAATTTCAAAAAACTCATATCAATCACTTTAGGCACAGAAATTTGTCACCTACACAAAGGAGGTTACAGACACAAGGGTGAGATATAGAAAATAACATATTCCGTTCTATCAGGGTCAATGAAAGTAAGGACATTAACCTATAGATTTTTATTCATACTCTTAGTCCTATTAAAACAGCTGATAAATGAGCTGCCCCCCGAGGATGAGTTGCAGCATTGAGCTTCCAGTTTAGCTGCCTCATAGAGTGTCTGAGATATGAAAATAATGAAGTTTCTTCTGATGTTTAGCCGTCCTAGATTGGAGAGCAGAAGAGGGTCGTATTAGCTTCTGTGAGATGAAAGAATTTAATGCATACTGATTATAAGTTACTGCTATAAGCAAAATAGCAACACTTTTAAAAAGTAAATGCTCTTTCTATAAATACTGTGCATATACTGTAGAATTAAATCCTCCCTTCGAGACGGATCCTGTTTTTGCTGAAGCAGGGCAGTGAATACACGTTGCTGCATTGCCCTCTCGTGGGGCGAGCCCAGAAACAGCAGCTGAAGCAGACGGGGCTGCCGACTGCCCTGCCTCAGCATCACCGGTTCCCCCCGGCCTGAGCTGAGGACCAGCTGATGCTGCCTGAGGAAAAAGTGTTGCGACCCGCGCGTGGTAAATAGTCCAATCAGTCCTTATTTTCCTCTAAACTTTTTGTTTCTGCAATTCGGTAGAAAACAGCCCTGACTCCGGGTCCCTGCTGGAACTGCACAGACTTTCAAGTAACACCAAACAAGAGGTGCAAAGGCTCACAGTGCCTTTCTGTGCCACTCGACTTAGCAGGTGGCAATTAAAAAGCAGGAGGATGACCAGCACTGCTTCGTGGCACAACGCACAGCTGAAGCACACACCAGAAGGGAAGGAGAGTAGCAGGGATGCCAGTCTGTGCACAGATCCTCTTTGCTGTACTGAGTGATGCCATCCATCACACAGATTGCTGCAATTGCCTCCCACGTTGCTACAGCTCATCTCCATTCTGTGCTGTTCTTCTGGGAATTTTAAAGCAGCTTTTTTCTGTCTAGCCAAGGTACTTTTGTCACCCTCGCCAAGAGAGTTGTCTGAGTACTTCATAGTCTCTGAAATATTTATCCCCTCACTGCTCTTGTCAGGTAAGGAAATTCTCCATTTTGCAGATGACAAAGTGAGGCAGACAGACTAATTCTGAGCTCCGAAAAGAGAATTATGCATGTAAAGTGGTGCTTAGACAGAAGTTAAGAGTCTGTATCCAAAGTGTACATTGTGAAAAGCCCTGTCCAAGGGCTGGTGCTATCTGCTGACATGCAGAAAACTGGCAGGGAGTTCCCTTCTCTGTCTGAGTGAGAGAAAAACTGACAGCAGTTCAACGCCTTGTTATGAGCCATCTATTTCTGTATATGAAATAGAGGTTCCTAAATAAAACTGCATTCAAATAGGACTTCAAATGCAGCCTGTGCTACTAGCAGTCACGTTGGGGTGGAGAAGAGGGCACAGTATGCAAAACTGACAGAGGGAAAATAATTGAGAACTTTTCCTACCCTGCTGTGACTAGCTGAGGGAAACGCTGCCTCCCTTGTTTGATGCACACGAGCTACCTGCATCCCACAGAAAATCTTCCAAGAGCATACTAAAGTGCACGTGGCCTTGGCTTTGCTAAGCTGACAAGCTAGGGTTATGCTTAATTTGTGGAGGGTGTTTGTGGCCCAACCTGCTGTTCAGAATTCATTTCACAAAATCCTGAACTGCCCTGGAGTTGAGTTAGGATACCTTTATCACAAAACATCACACCCTACTTCTGTCCAATAACACAGGAGCACTGCACCAGGAAACAGAAAACCTATGTCTTAGGCTCTTCTAATCCCATGCAAGTTTGATCCTCCACCTTTCTGAACTTCAAAAAATGCCTTAAAACCCAGGCACTGCATAACTGGGGTTTCTCTTGGGCAATTGTACATGTGAGAAAGGACGGGCTGTGGCACCAGAGGAGAGCAGCCATGGCTGAAGTGTAGCAGTCTCTGTTTCATGAGGGCAGGACTCCCTCCTACTCTAGAGCTTTGTCTTTGTTTTGTGAGCGTGATGTTTCAATCTTCTTAGTAGCCTGAGGAACCACAGGGTGACCCTCCCCAGGCTAAGTGCCTATAGCCAAGGCTACTGATCCTGTCCCATATGGGGACCTTCACCTTCCACTCACAAATTCAGCACTTTTGACTACAGAGCAGTGTGAGTTCAGCAAAAGAGGTGAGCATTACTTCTGCACAAAATGCTTCATAAACTGGCAGCTAACATTATTTTCCTGTAATGAAGACCTCTTGGTTCAAATGCTGTCAGGGTGATGCTGGTTTGGGGTTTAGCTCTCACTGCCTAGTCATGTTTCTTAATTCATGGCTATGGAAGAGACCAGGCAGGACAAAGCAGACAGTGCTTTCCCTTCTATGGTGTGTGGAGAAAGAAAAGCTTACTCAGAAGCTTTTCAAAGCTGCAACTAGAAGTCAGGGGCTGTTTTGGGTTACCAGTTTTTTTTTTACCTAACCAGTTTTGGGTTACATTAAAATGCAGTGCAACATCTGGATCTTCTGATTTGTTCTTTCAAGTCCTCTGCAACTGTAAGACTAGGTGCATATAGGACTAGATTCCTCCTTCCACTGAGTATATCTAGCTCCTGTGAGATATGTGACTGTGTGAGGAGGAACAGCATTAACACTTTTCTCCTTGACAAAGCAGCTCAGCAGTGAAAGAAAATGTTACATTAGAAAAAACATACTGGTTTTCCATAGACTGCAGATACCTTCTTTTGAAGCCTCATTCAGCAAAGCACTTGGGAGTTGATTCAAAGCCCACCCCAAGTAGATCACAACTTAGTGCCTCCAAGTCTTTAAGCAGATGTTTAAAGACAGCTCTATTCAGCAAAGCACACAAGTGTGCATTTAAATCACACTGAAGGCCAATTTCCCCCATAAGTGCATTGTTGGAGTGGGATTTTGAAATACAGCATCACCTCTGTTCGAAATCTTGACTCGCTTTGGTGCTCTACTGTTTCAAAAAAAAAAAAAAAAAGGAAAAAAGCCATATGGAACTCCTCATGCACATTTTGTCTAGCAGATAGGCATTAGAGCAGATTGTTTTCTTTTCAAGTGGTTGTCCATATGAACATGCAACTGAGATGTGCATATATCCAAACATGCAAGACAAGATTTGTAGCCTGAACAACATCCTTACCTCCTGCTTAGCTGCATAATTAGAAGAGATGAGCACCCTCATCACTGCCTATCTACCAGCCAAATGAGGCTTTTTTTTTCCTTTCTTTTTTCTTTCTTACTTTTTATCCTGCCCTCACACAGACCTTGCTTTCATTTAACAATTGGATGTTTTTCTCTGTTGGGTCCTCAGAAACATACTGGTAGAGTTCCAATTACAGGAGATTTTCCCTTTCTGTCAGGTATGTTGTATACTTCTATATTGCCTCAGAGAAAAGTCTGTTCCTGGGAAGTATATGATTTCCTGCAACTTCAGTACTGGCTTACAGAGAAAGAAGAGAGGACCAACACTGCAGAATTTCTACCAAGTGTAACACCAGGGCTAGAAAGAAGGCATCAGTCACCTGCAAAGCAGCCCATATAGTGGCTTTCCATCACTACTGACATCCTTATGATAGATCTCTCTCTTTGAAGCATATAAAACAGTTTGCATGGGAGGGGGAGAGGAAAGGGAAAGGGAAAGGCAAGGGAAAGCATGGCTGATCTTGTCTAGGATGAAATCTCTTTATAAAAAACAGAGTCCAGTAGATCTGAATGTAGGCTGGTGGGCTGGGCTTTTGATGTGTATAAATGTGCCTGTGACACAGAGGGGGATTCTTTAATCATGATCTTATCATACTTAATGAGGTTTAAGAACACAGAGCTATTCATCAGTTCATTGAAAGTGCATCTGACAGCTGTAGCTACCTTGCCCTTTCCCACAGAAACATACTTTGTTTTTTCCAACCAACCAAGAGTTAAATCTCTTCATAGTTTCTCTGCCAGTCAGGCATCTTCTCTCTGACTGGGACTTAAATCTGGTTATTGCAATAATAGCAGGCCATACATATGAACTCAGCATGGTTCAATTTAACAGCCTTAGTCATCTTTCCATTCTTTAGACAACTGTTGAGGAACTGATTTCTGAAGTAAACAGCCACCACACAGAAGCTAACACTCAGTACCCAACATGCAGCAAAGCTGCAATTCCCAATTTCACACTTTCACAAAATTAGAAATGATTGGAAAGGTAACCATCCAATTATAGTATGAAGCCAAAATATTCTTCTGATGTCACATTTAAAGAGGATGCTCTCAAACATCACTTCTGAGACTCAGTATTAGCCAGCAAGCCCCTGCAAGCTCTGTTCAGCAGGGGCCATCAGACACTTAAAATGAAAAGACTGCAGCAGGTCTGATAATTCTTTGCAAGTTTTTGTTGTGCCTGAGATAGATAACAGAATATTAACATTATGGCCAGCCTTATCTTCCAGGACTAGCACCTTTCATTGTGGAAGCAAAATTTAAGTTATTCTTAATGTATGACATGATAAATATCATGGGGACCTTTGGTAGTGCATGTCCCTACACTTTATGAATGCTCACAGCTCTGAAGAGCAGAAGAGTGAAGCAGCAGTGCAAGTGATGCAGCTCCAATGAAAGGAAAATGAAGGTTGGGTGGCACCTCAGGTGCCCAGGAGGACTGAAATCTTAGGGACAGAAGGGCAGCAGAACTGAGCATGACCCTAGCCAGAACCTGACTATAAATAGACTCCATGACAGTCATTAAATTTTTTCTCTTTTTTTGCCTTAAGATTTATGCATAGGAAGAAATCTGAAGACCTACTGGAATTGTCAAATGAGCCTTAGGTGAGGATTCACTGTGATTCTAATTATTACATTAGAACACCACAAAACCATGACCCTAATCACCACATTTACAAGTCTTTTAATATGTCCAGGGATGGTGACAACCACTTCACTGGCTGGGCTGCTCCAGGGTTTAACAGTTCTTTCAGTGAATAAATTTTGCCTAATATCCAAACCTCCCCTGGCACAACTTCAGGCCTTTTCCTCTTGCCCTGCTGCTTGTTGCTTAAGAGAAGAGACCAACACCCACCTTGCTACAACCTCCTTTCAGGTTGTTGTAGAGAGTGAGAAGGTCTCCCCTGAGAGAACTTTTCTCCAGGATAAACAACCCCAGTTCTCTCAAACACTCATCATAAGACTTGTTCTCTAGGCCCTTCACCAGATTTTTTTCTTTTCTTTGGACATGCTCCACCCCCTCAGTGTCTTTCTTGTAGTGAGAGCCCCAAAACTGAACACAGTATTAGAGGTGCAGCCTCTCAAAGTATAAATAGACAACATCTTTCCCTCATCCACTCAGCAGGTCACCTTGTCATAGAAGTAGATCAGGTTAGTCAAGCAGGACCTGCCTTCATAAACTCAAACTGACCAGGTTTGATCACCTGGCTGCACAGTACTTGCTACATTAGGTACCAAGGTCAGACTGACAGGTCAGTAGTTCCCTGGAACTACTCAGTAGTAGCATTAGTTCCTCCACCCCTTCTTGTAGAGAGGCTTCACCTTTTCTAACCTCCAGCTAGACCTGATACCTGCAGAGTTAGCCAGAGCTGCTGGTAAATGATAGAACAGGGATATCAGATCTCTCAAAAGATGTATCTGCAGCACTTAACAGTCATTCTGGTGGCTTTCCATTGAGTTGTTCAATTTCTAATTGTGGGTGCAAAAAAAATAGTGCCTGCAGTATTTCTTATCTGTGGTTATGAAATATTTCATCAGCACAACCACTCTTTCCATAAGCAGGGTACAACAAAGGACAGGCCTGAGAGGCCGTCTATATTGCTGGCCCAGTCACACTTTATCTCATTCCATGAGCATTACCTTAGAGTAAAAAAAAAAGCATTAGTGTAGAATAAATAAAATGCAGTTTCTTTTCTAAACAAAGAAAAGGTAACTAGAGTCTGTATGCAGAATCAAGAGCACTTGACATGTCAGCCTTTAAGCAAGATACAATATGCAGTTTTAGTTCTGGGAGCATATCACTGCCCTGTAACATCACTGGCATTTGAATTAAAATGCCTCAAAGGAAAGAAAAACAAAGAACTTGTTAAAAAGTAATTAAAAAAATTGCTTGTATGTGAAGACATAAAAGAGAAGCTGAAAATACAACACACAGAAATGCTGTTATCTGTTGCTTTCTTTTTCTTCCTTTTCTTTATCCCTTCCTCATTTCTTTAAGTCCCCGCGGCCGATGTTCCTTCTACCGTCACGTTTTCAGAGAAAAGTCGGGTTTTTTTGCTGGGTCACGGGAGTTTTCCAGTTGTCACACGCAGGTACCACTGGGAGCCGCCGAGGAGCTGGGTGTGGAGCAAGCTGAGCCCAGCTCGCCGGCCGGCACTGAGAGGCGGTGGCGTTCCGGGGATGCCTCACCAGATGTCTCCCTTGTACCAAGTTCTTCGGTGCAAAGTTTTTGTTGAGGTCTAAATTAGAAAACCTTCACCAGCTCTGTTTAAAAGGTGTTATGTTAGGCTACGTAAATATTGCTGCGTAGTCATTTGTTCACTACGGAAGAGAGTTTTAAAGTGGTTTCTCCACTTTAAATTATAATGTTTCTTAGAAGAACATCGTTTGCTGATTAGAGAGATCAGTTTGTTTAGCTGCAGTGCCTGAAGCTTCAAAATTGATTGCATTCATTTTAATCACATAACTGATCTTATTTTCAGTAACGTGTTGTTTGTTCCAAATGCATTTATGAATTCTTAACTCATCTCAGTTATACTGCATGCTAGAAGTGATAATACTAATTCTTAAAATCATAAAAAACCCACCATACAGAGAGAAGAAGGTGCTCAAAGAAGGAAGCCTCATTTGCATTTATTTCAACTAAACCGACTTGATTTCAAGTCTTTAATCCTGCTGATGCTACCCTAAGTGACAGGCTCCAAATACACACATGACCCTTGTGCCTCAGATATGAAACATCTGTCAAGTCTCACACTGAGAGTGACACTAATGCTCCTGGCTGCAAGGTAAGCACAAAAGAGGGTAAACTTTTAACAAATCAAAAGTCAAAGTTTAGGGTCAGGGCTGTTCAATTAGAGCTTTAACAGATGCTCTGTTAACCTCTATCCCTCTCTGAAGAGGAAGATAAAGGGAGTAAGAGAGACATGGGTTAGAA
Source organism: Corythornis vintsioides (assembly GCA_025447755.1). Classification (NCBI taxonomy): domain Eukaryota; kingdom Metazoa; phylum Chordata; class Aves; order Coraciiformes; family Alcedinidae; genus Corythornis; species Corythornis vintsioides. The sequence continues at coordinate 39,717 of JAOEGS010021496.1, read as the reverse complement.
AAGACAGCTAGAACAGCTTTAATGAAAATAATAATAATAAAATTACAATTAAATCTATACAAATAGAAAGCCAGTATCAAACCTGGTGTCACGCTGGCCACAGACCACGGCGAGGTTTAAAATCATATTCTCAGGAATAGAATTAAGACTCAAAATGGAGTCAAGTGCCAAGAAGCTTTATTTACCTGACAAGTTGGCAAAGCAGAGAGAGATGGAAAAGAGAAAAGAGGAAGAAAAATGTGGCATCCCAACAATTTGATCCAAGTCCAGTGGGGAATGTTCCATCCAATGTTGGGTGCTCTTTATTGGGTACTCCTGTTGAATACTCATCCCTTTTCAGGGAACTGCTTAGCATATTCCAGGAACTGTTCTGCTGAACCACACCTGCCACCTGGCAGTGGTATGCATGCCCAATACTGTCTCTGAGGGGTCACAGGTGGTCTTCAGGGGTCACCAGACCCCTCGCTCTTCCAAGCCCTGGGTCTGGGTGTGTGTGCAGGGGTAGGCAGCAGTTCTTGGAATCTTGGAAAAAAAAGAAAACAGGAACTGGAGCCACGTGGTCTTGCAGTTGGGTGTTTTTCTCCACACAGGTACCAAAATGTTGAGACAAAACAATACACTATCTCTGACACCATCTCTGACACCATCTCTGACACCCAGCCATTCCCTGATGGCAATTGCAACACCATCACCACTGATGGTGTGGAGCAGGCACTGGGGATGTCCAAGACTGGACTCAGCAGAAGAAGGGAACTGGATTCGGGAGCTGGATTCTGAAACACATGGATAGGGACTGAAGGCAGAATGGACAGGGTCCTCCTCAGATGCCAGCCATTGATGAAGAGAGTTTGACCCTCATGATTCCTCAGTTTTATACCAAAGATGGCATATATGGGCTGCAATACCTTGGAGGTCAGTTTGGGGTCACCTGTCCTGTTCACTCCTCCCTGCAGGTGCAGCCTTTTACTTTCTGCACCCCCTAGTGTGGTACATGAGATCCAGCAGTGGCCTTGGTCTGCACACCAGCCCTTGGCAGTAAGCTAAACATGGGGTGTTATCACTGCTAGGAGCAGACAATGCCTGGGAAAACAGGCTGCTAACTTCAGACTGTGCAGTTATAAGAGACTTAGCTCTGTTCTAACTCAAACCAGTGCAAGACAGAGGCAGTTTTTTGGTGGTGGAAGAAATGGCACCAGGCAAGTCACCTTCTACAGAAGTTGTCCTCTCTCTGCAGCATGCCAAAGGCAGACATGGCTTTTCAGAAATCTTTTAAGCCCAAGATTACAGTGGGACCTGCAAAGAATTAACTAATAATTTTCCAGACAACACATGTAAACCTCTGTTCCTAACATCATACATTCAACGGTCACAACTGTGGGCCACAAGGTGCAGAACAGGGTTTCAAGGACATACTATGTTGGCAGCAAATAGTTGCCCAATTGGCACAGAACTCCTTTTGCAGTCCACTTGCTGCCTGCCAGTGAGCAGACAGTGAACATGCTCTCCAGGACATGTGAGCCAGGGTTATGTGGGTGGGAGAGTAGGTGGCTAATTACCTGGTTGCAGAAGTTAATGGTTTTTCAGTGTTCTTTCAGAGGTCATCACTGGGCCATAAAATGCTTGGAACATGTCCCCTCTCCCTCTCTGTGCAAATGGTGGGGAAGATGCCAGTGGAAAATTCCTGTGCATAACAAGGTCGAATATACTAATTTTCCATCTTTTTTCACTGCTGAAGCAATGAAAAGCAAATGGAATGACAGCCAAGGCTGATCCAGATGCAGCTGCAGGAAACATCATGCAAGAGTAGGACCTTGATGTAAAATGGGAGTCCACGACCTTAATGCAAATGGGAGTCCAGCCCACTGAAAAGATGTCTGATCTCCTGCTGAGATAGGATGTTATAATTAGAAGAAATATTTGAAAATTAAATCCATCTCCTGAACACAACAATATATAAGTCCAAAAGAGAATATGGAAATTGTGACTGAGTACCTCAGCATGTGCCTCTGAGCCTTCCTACACTGGAAAGTGAAGTCATGTTAAGAAGAGGGAACAGTCTGTACACTGGCTAACGTGCAGAGGTTTGATTTCTCCGCAGTAGGTAACAAGCACTGACATCTGTGAAAGTCACTGTGCATGGAAGAACAAGCATCCAAATGTGGGACATCCAGAAATCCAGCCAGTCCAGCCCTGCCAGCATTAGCAGCTGCTTTTTCAAGCAAAAAGACAAAGTATTTTACAGCAGTGACTTCTGATGATTGAGACCAGCATCCTCTCCAAAGGATGTGTGTCTCATCAAGCTGTGCATTAATGCTTGACTCCAGAGAGACAATGGCTTTACTTCAGAATTTAACTCTGACAGAGGGCAATGGAAAAGGAGAGGTGGCAAGAGAGGATGGCAAATGCAGGCAAATTCTTCTAAACTGGTTGTGATTCTGGAACACAGGGTTGTGGTTCTTCTTTGCACAAGTGCTGAAAGCAGTGAGGTGACACAAAAAAAGAGGCTGGCTCTACCAGCAGCAGCATGGAAAACAGCAAATAAACCAAGTGATAAATGAGTAGGTATAATTGGATTTTTTAATGAGGTTCAATAATAAGGGTAATACTCAGAGAAAGGAATTGTTCCATTTAAAAATGAATTTCAGGCTCACCAGAGCAGGTTTTATTTTCAAGTTTAAAACATGAGCTTACACATACATACATATAATGTAAGTTTATGTATACACTTTACATCTCTATTATTTCTTTTATATAACCTGAATCATTTAGCTTACATAGAAAACTTATAATAACCATGTTTGTGTGGAAGGCAGTGGGTTTTTTTGTCACCTACTAGTGTCACTTTGTGAAGTCCAGAAAGGTTTAAAATGCCCTTCATCAGCCCTAATTCTGCCTGCTTCAGACAAATCTCAGCTTACAGAAAGCTGGAAGGGGCAGATCCTGCCAGAGCAGTATAGGTCTGATCTTCTTGAGCATGTGCTTTCCATGAAGTACGTGAGCAATATTTCTGACTCACATGGTTTACTGAATCAGAGCCTCATTTTGTAATATCCCATCCAAATTTATATCTTAGTAACCGGACATTCTCCTTATCAACAGAGAACTAGAAAGTCTCTCTGCATAATTCATGAAGCTGTGAATTATTTTTATACATCCTGTAGCTTTTTCTTTTCTTTTTTTTTTTTTTTGAAAGGCTTTTGCAAACCAAAGACTAGGAAAACAGAAATGCTTAATGGCATTCTGAAACAATTTTAGGTCATGATCTTATAAACAATATTTACTGTGAACAGTGCAGGACTATTCACACAGGTAAGATAAATCCCAGGTATAAACATTTCCTGGCTCATAGCTTATATACATTTGAGAGTGCAAAAATAGAGTAAACCATGTTTGTTCAAAGACACAAAACAATAATTCATATTATTTTAATTTATAACTTCAAATCACTAAAAACTCTTGTTCCTACTAATAAAAAAATCCCAACAAACAAAAAACAGAATACAATATATTTCACATTTCTGTTACTTTCTCCTGGGATGCCAAACAAACAAAATAGCATACATTGTCACAGATGAATCTTCCCCTAGCAAGGCCTCTATGCATCCCATCAGACTAACATATAGCAATGAAATGAAGGCAGATGGTGTACTAAGCATAAGAGCTGTAGATGAATGTTAACAGAAATTGATTTTGAAATGTTCTTGGCACTTTCCCAAGAAAACAGTCACTGTATTTTAAAAGAGTGCTCTATAACTCAGGATTCCTAAGAACTAAAAACTCTGGCCTCTTTAGTTATTTTCTCTTCTGAGACCTATTTTCAGTTCAGTTGCAATATCTACATAATAAAAAAAAAACAACAACAAACAAAAAAAACTTTTATGAACTCTTAAAATTGAGTAGACCACAGATAGTACCAGAGTATTGTGTCTAGTTCTGGGCTCCCCAGTGCAAGACAGATACTGAGCTCCTGGAAAGTATCCAGTGAAGGTCAGTAAGATTATAAAGGGACTGGAGCATCCCTCATATGAGGAAATGTTGAGAGAGTTGTTACTGCTCAGCCTGGAGTAGAGAAGGCTCAGGGAGGAATCTCATCAGAGTATATAAATAGCTGGAGGGAGAGTGAAAAGAGGACAGAGCCAGGATCTTCCCAGAGGTGCCCAGTGACAGCACCAGAGGCAAAAGACACAAAGTGGAGCACAGGAGGTTTTCTCTAAACATCAGGAAATGCTTTTTTACTGTGAGGGTGACTGAGAACTGGCACAGGCTGCCCAGAGTGCTTGTGGAGTCCCCATACTCAGATATACAAGACTCACCTGGACAAGGTCCCGTGCAACTGACTGTAGTGATCCTCCTGGAGCTGAGGTGTTGCACCAGATCACCTTCAGAGGTCCCTTCCAACCTCAGCCATCTGTCACCCTGTGAATACATTAAGAATTGTGCTTTAAAATGTGTCAATCAAAAAAAAAAATTAAATAAAAATCCAGAGGAGACTGCAGCTTTCTTGAGCATCAACTTCATTCATTTTCAAACTCAAATTAAGACATGTTTCATGCTTTGAGTGGACAATAACTACACATGCAAAGTCAAGTTATTTTATGTTTTCCTAGGTCTGCAATTGTAAGGAATAATTCCTCAGCATCCCATGGAAAGAAATTCATATTCTGCAGGTTCATAAAAGCATCTTTTCCAGGCTGCTCTCACTTGCACAAAGTTGGATGCCTGCAGTTTTGATGATTCAGTGTTCCCTGGCTTATGCTACTTTACCCTATAGGTTATGTTGAAAATAGCTGGGATAAAAAGTACTCAGAAAAAGCCTAATATTAAAGTTTTAATTTTTGTAAACCCAGCCTTGTCTTGTGGGTTTGTTAATTTAACAATAAAACAAAAAAAATCCCAAATCAAAAAACCAACAGAAAATACCATCTAACACCCAAAATAGGTTTTGTTTCTAGACAATATTGTATTTCTATGTGTGACCATGTGAGTGTATATTTATCTTGTAACACAGAGCATATCACCTGAGAAACACAGAGCACAGCACCTGCAAAGATTTCCAAGCCATCTGCAGCACATTGCTTCCCACCAAATGGGAAGAGTGTGGCTGGGACGCAGAGACCAAGGTGAGAGATTTTAACATGGGACAGGCCTGGGAAATAAGGTGATGATAATGGAAAGCATAAAACAAGTTTGTAAGGCACCACACCTTAGAGGCTCATGGACCAGCTTGTTTAACAACAAATACATGAACGTCTCAGAGCATAGGTATGATGCATAAAAGCACATGAGCAGTCATTGTATACCTACCAGAATTCAGATAACATAGTAAATGTAAGTATCTGACACAATATTTAATACAATCTCTGTGAAATAGCACACTTTATCTTCTAATGTGTAACTTTCCTGGTGATAAAATGGCAATATATGCACTAAAACTTGTATCATTTCTGTCACGCAGTATTAGCAACTATACACAAGTTACAGAATGAAAGGTTGACTTAGGAGAAGAGATTCCATTGTTCAATGCCAAAAAGCACTTCATTTTCAAAGCAAGTCCTCATATCACTGTCAGCTGATCATCATGGAAGAAAAAATGCAGATTTGTGTGGCTTTGTCAATGGAGTCCAGATGTAACAGAATAGCTCGGCCTGAGAAGATAATTATGGTAAGAAACCAAACATACTGAGGCACAAGAGACTGCCGGGGCAGTGGGGCTACAGAATGACAATGCTGTGAAATCCTTGGGGCTGCCTCTGCCTCGACTCCTGGTCAGAAGCTGCATTTTGGCTGCTAGTGTGGTCTCTGCAGGGCACACAGAGCATTTCCTCTCCAAGAACCCAGGGCAGGGAAGGTAGAAAAAAGGCACACGGGGAATACAAGCAGTTATTGCAGACATGAAACAGCTCATGCCTAATTCATTCCCTTCTGCCAAATGCCCAAGGGCCATCTGCCGACTAAACATGAACTAATTACAGGGCAGGGACAGAGGTGACCCTGTAAACCCCAGAGCCTTTCACTTAGGAGTGTGGATTTCCAGGACAAAGTCCAAACAGGCAGGGAGAGAAGCTTGCTGCAAAGCTCTCTGGGAAGAGCAGCCATGGGCAGTAAGGGGTGACAATGGCTGATTTTAGTAAGTAGGGTGGGAAGAAATTTTTAATTTAACAGCCAGTGTGCTCAGACCATCCTGAAGACCCTCCAGTACAACCCTGCTAATGTGTTCACACAACTAAATACACTTCTGCTGATTAAGCTCAGCCTGGATATGGGAGCCCAGTGTTTCACCACCTCAGGAGAGATGTGGAATACTGGGCAAGAACAAAACTAGCAGCCATGTGGGTATCCAAATAAACTGAGGGCACAGTAAACTGTTACACCAGTAAAAAGTATAGAAGAAAAATGATAGACTAAACTACATGACATTTGTTAGGAGATACCTCCCCTCCCTACACTACAACTGAGGACAGGCTACTGCACCTGGTTGGCAATACCAGATGGCAGGGATTCCCTGAAGGAATATGTAAAAAAATGAGTAGAAGGGAACAAGCATACATGAACAAGTAAACCAATGAGTAGCTAGCCCTGCTTTGAGCATGGCTTGAACTAGATGGACTAAGGTCCCTTCTAACCTGATAGATTCCATGCTTCTGTATTTTATCAATATGCAATAGGCATCTCTTCAGACTATGTTCTCTCTAGTGATGGATTTACTAGAACAGAAGAACTTTGAGGCTTCGGCTCCCTCCTCCACTGTTACCTCCACTCATCACACCAATATAATATCCTTCCCTTGCATAATCTGTGATTTTTTTTCCCTGCTCCTTGGCCATTAGACTTACAGAGCCAAAGAGGAAGCATGGCATGCACAGGCAACAGAAACCAGGGAGCTGCAGCAGTGCAGAGGGGCAAGAATGAGGAATACACATTTTTCTCAAGCTGAAGAGGCCCACACTTACACACTTACACACTTACACTGAGACCCAAAAGTAGGGCAAACCTCAAACAATTAGACACTTGACCTACAGCTGAGAATCACTCCTACTTCACAGTCCTTTCAGGGCTGTATCTGTACTTAAGTGAGTGAAAAGGATATAGAACACATCCTGTTTAAAAGCATTAAACCTTTGTACATGAAAAGATGAGCAGTTTAAGAGTTTTTTTTTTTTACAACTATCATTATAATATGTGTGATTTTAATATAGCTCTCCTTTTGGCTTTGGTGGTTCCATACTCTTGTACAAAAGTAGTACCACAGAAACTGTCATCCTGATTTCTTGCTTGACTGCTCTATGACATCTGCTAACCCTACAGTGGCTAAGCACACTTCACCTTGTCAAAAGGCTCTGCAGAGAATGGAAGGAGTTCCTTTTCAGCATGTTGTTACTGATTCTTTGTTTTTTAAATATTGTAGTAGTCTAATTTGACCCTCAAGCAGAAAAGTATTGCCAACCCAACTGGTTTTCCTATAAAGTCTGTATTTTTCTTAAATCCTTTGCTGCTGAAACTGGCAGAGATCCATTTCCCTTTGCTGAGGTTCTCAAAAAGGTGCCTGCACCAAGGTTACTTGCTCAGTTACTTTCAGCACAGGCAGACAAGCACCTGCAGTGAGATGATTCCTTCTCATCAAGGAGAAGACCATGTCAAAGACACCTCCCACACCAACAACAGTGACAACTGTGCGTACGATCAGCTCTTGGTAACTGCCTCGAGATTTTATTTTTTTTCCTTTTTATTTTAACTAGGAATCTATTCAGTGGCCTATTTTTTCTGTTCCTCATAATCTCTTCTTGGCTCATGCATGAAGGGGCTGAAGATGGCTTTATGCCATTGCTGGTCTGCTGGGGACTTGCTTAGCTTTCCATGTAAACTGGCCTCGGGCTGCTCTTGCTTGGATTTGGAGACATCCTTCAGCTTTGGCTGCAGCAGCCTCCGCGGGGCTGTTCCACAGGCAGGAATAACTCAGTAGCCTTCTGGCCACCATTGCCGCCCTGGATCTCTCCCGCAGGCCCGGAGGCACTCATCCCGGAGACAAATCTTGCGGCAGCACCAAGGCGGGGGAGGATGGAAAACCCAGTAACCCCCTTTTCCTGGGGGATCTGCAGATGGTTCGGACAAAGACGCCGCAGAGCCTTCAATATGGGAAGGACGAAACACCCCACACACCCCGGCAGGACGAGCTGGACCCCAGAACCGGTCCGTTCTCCCCCGTGTCGCGGCTCAGCGCTCGGGAAAGGCGGGTCAGCCGCAGCCACCCCTTCGACAGTTCGGCGGCCGCCCGGGAAACGCTGGCTGAGCGCAGGTGGGGCGGCGGCACGGCAGGGGCGCTGAGGGGAACGGCGGCGGCCGCTCCGCCCCGGGATGGGGAAGGTGGCAGACCCCTCCCCGGCGCTACTGGAGCGAGCGGCCGGACTCCTCCTCATCTGTGCTCCCGGCGTGTTCGACAGCGGACGCCTCACCCGCCGTGCGGCAGCGGCACTGCCGCGCACCCTCGCCGACAGCCGGCGGGCGTCGGCGGGGGCGCCCCTTTCCCGCCTCTCGCTCCCTTCCCGCCTCCGCCGCGCTCCCTCCTCCTCGCTCCCCCGCCCCCCTCCCCCGGCAGCTCACCGCTCGCTCCCTCCCGCCGCTCCCCGCTGCGCAGAGCGCCACGCCGGCGGGGGCATGGAGAGCCGGCGCTGCTTCGCCAACCGCTTCGATGACTACCCGGGCAGCCCGGCGGCGGCGCCGGACAGGGAGGCGGCGGTGCCGCTGGTGACCGCCACCATCGAGCGCATCCTGCGGGAGCTGCCGCCCCTGGGCGGCCCCCGCGGCTGCCAAGGTGGGCTGTACGGCGGCGTGGCCGGCGTGGCCTACATGCTGTACCACGTCGCGCAGTGCCCGCTCTTCGCGCCGTCGCGGGAGGCCTACCTGCGGGCCGCCCGCCGCGTCGTGGACGCCTGCCTGCGCTACCAGGAGGGCGGCGGCGAGGCCGACGCCGACACCCGCGCCGCCTTTCTGCTGGGCGGCGCCGGGGTGTACGCGGTGGCCGCGCTGGTCTATCGCGCCCTGGGGCTGCCCGACTTCGCTCGCCCGCTGGACAAGTTCCGGGAGCTGAGCGAGGTTTGCGCCCCGCTCTCCTTCCTCGAGTGCGGCTCCGACGAGCTCTTCGTCGGCCGCGCCGGCTACCTGTGCGCCGCCCTGGTGCTGAAGCAGCGTCTGGGCATGGAGGTAAGGGCAGGAGGCGGCGGGGCGGCGGGCGGTGGGTAACTACCGGGAGAACCGACCCCGCCGTCGGGGCCCCGCGGAGCTGGTGGCTGCCCCTCGGACCGGCGCTCCGGTGTCCCGCCCCGCGCTGCTGCCGAGGCAGGTCAGTGCCTTCGCCACCAAAAAAAAATAATCAGGGAAGAAAGACGAAAAAAAAACCCCAACCAACCAACGAAACCCGCCGTTTCTAGATTGGACTTTGAGGGCACGCTTCAGGAAGAGCCCCCCCGGGGGGAGAGTGTGTGTGTGTGTGTGTGTGTGTGGCTCTAGTAGCTGTTTTCTCCGCAGCGCTCCTCCCCTAAAATAAAAGATGCCTCTTTTAGAAGAGGGAGCCGGCGGTCCAGGGCGTGAGGGATGCGGTCACGCACCTCGGGCAGGGAGCTGGGGACAGGGCGCTGTATCACATCGTAGGTGGCTCCCTGGGCGCGCTGAGAGCATCAGCTGTTGGTTGTCGGCAGAAGCCATCCTGGGCTTTTCAAGAGTATTTTTGTAAAATGAAGTGGGTAAGAAAATAGTGTTGAGTAAAACAGTAAGAAACCTTAGAATAACAAGTGATGCTGTGCTATGATGTGCAAGCAAGGAACCCGATATTAAGAGGCAGTTTACTAACCCCAGCATGCAGAACCTAGTAGTCTTTTGGAAATCTGGCCGTATATTTTCGTGCTTTTCATGAATGAGAGCTGGTTTGGGGTTTTGTTTGTTTATTTGTTTTTGTGGTGGTTTTTTTTTTTCTGAAAGTGTGAGATGTGATTATGGTTTCACATGCTGTTGGTTTACTGAAAGGAGGGAGTTTACCCCTAGGATTGTGTCATTGTTGGTGCTGATAATTCCAAGGTTCCACTGACTATGGCATATTAATTAATGCAAATTATTCTGTTCGCTGTGATGTTTGTTACTAAGTGGTCAGTGCAGTATACGGGCAAGCACTTGGCAGATTTTTTGTTCCTGTCCTCTTGTCAGGTCCAATCTGTGTTTCCTCTGTTAATCACTGATTTGCAAGTTCTTCTGCTTCCGGCTTTCTTTTCTCCTGGGAAAGGAAGGAACTATTACAAGTAAATAAATTATGTAAAAGCAAGTGTCTCTGCCCCATCCAATACTAGTCACTGCAGTCAGAGTGCAAGGATTTCATCTAATGGAGGACTCAGGAGACTCCAGGATCTCCAGGAAAGGCAAGAAGAACATTGTCAGTTGAATGTTTTGATTGCTTTGAACAAAAGTTCTTGCAACACTAACAATTTCAAGTATCATTCCATATATGCCTGTTTCTTTTTATAGAATTGTTTGAGACTCATAACCATGAAGATGGATATATTATTTGTAACCATGACATAACCAAACTTTTCATGCCAACAATACTTTGAAGGGAAGTTTTGTAGCTGCATCACAGTGCTACATGCAGGGTACGACAGTGGCAGCCTGAAGGGAGGGTTCCTCACAGGGGAACCATCCCTATTAATTTAGCTTGCACTAGGGGAGTGTGTCTAGTACCCATGTTAATGCTTATGATGGGGTCATGACAGAAGAGTCTCCCTGGACTCTATTGCTTTATCCATTTGTCTTATGTCCTTGACAGCAGCTGCTGAACAGTTTGGAGAGAATCACCTCTGTCAGGCAGCATGAGGAAGGGGAAAGCTCTCCTGGATGTTTGTGTGCTTGTTTGTTGAAAAAATTGTACTTTATGCAGCTGTGAAGAGTTAAAGATCTTCACAGATGAGCACATGTATGCTCTTATTGTGGAAACCATTTAGCTGGTGGGTTATGTACAATCTTTTATTTCACCAGTAAAACATATTCTGTGTCCCCTTGCTGATGTTTTAATCGGTAACATGCTTCTGTAGTATTATTTGTTCTGTCACCACATTGTAATTTTAAATTTATAGTGCAAGAAATAGATCAGAATAATCTAAGATGTTAGGTATAATAAAAACAACTTTGATTTCTAATTCTAACAGAAGTTAAAACTTCTAATGAAAATATTTCCTCTTAATGAGGACAATGAAAGTCGTTTCTAGTTTATGTGTGCTCGTTGAGCAAAATTTGAATCCTTTGATAAATGTTCCTAATACAGAGCTACTGTAATCAGTATATTGCCTGACCAGACCCTGCACCCTTTTACAAATGAAGAAAGGGTGCCCAAGGAGTGCACATGTCATTTATTACTCAAGGTCAAACAGTAAGCCAGGTACATCCCAGAATAGAAGCAACGTCTTGTGATTCGAAGCACTGGCAAATGCTACCTCCTGTAATTTGATTGTGCACAGTCTCACATGGCTCAGTGCAGCATGTTTTCTTGTTTCCCACATTCTGTTTTTGAGGACACTGCAAACATTTCCAGCACAAAGTGAAATCCATTCCTTACATTGAAATCCATCCGCTGCTGCCCAGATGGTTGGTTTTCCCTCTGAAGAAGTCAAGTGGTGACCTACATACAAGAAATTGTTTGTCCTTGAAGAAAGGCTTTTTGAGCAAATATTACCATTTGTGTTGTGGGTTTTGGTTTTGTCTTTTCTGGGCATAGAAGGAAGGAGACTGCTTTATTTCAGTAACACCAGTTCAGCTCAGCTGCTGTGCCCTGATGCTTCAGTGTCTTGCTAAAGAGTCTTGACTTCACATGTTCTTCAGGAACTTAATGGACTGTCCTGAACTATCCAGTCTGTTCAATAAATTGACCTCATGTGAAGAAGGCATTTGCATTCAGCTGGTTTTCGGAGTTTAAGGCTAACGCAGCATTTTTTCCTGATGAATTAATTGAGAGTTTTTGCATGAGTAAGGATTACTTCAACAGTCAAGGCTTAATAGGATCTGACTTTCCTGATGCACTGTGCATTATGCACATGTATCTTTTTATCCTTTCTTCAGAGTTTTCTGTGTCACTGTATTTGGTGCTTCTGAGGCAGAGATGGGTAAAATACTGTTTTGGTGGAAACAATGTGTAAGGTACATTGAAATAAAGTGCATATACTTTAGCTATCCCTAACTGTCATGTTTTCACTGTTAAGGGGAGATTTTGTTTCTGTTGTCTTCTTCAGTTACCTCTTTTTCTGATGCTTTTAGTGTTGCTTCATTATGTGTTCTTGGGGAAATCTGTCAGTCTTATGATCCTCTTCACTCCGTTTCTATTTGCTTGTGCAAACACTAAGACACCATTAAAATAGTGGTCCCATCCACCCCTTCAGATGGTGTTTTATCCTCCTCGTTTTTTCTCAGTGATGTTTCTGTCCCATTTCATGGTTGATGGAGCATGGTGTGTCTCAGTAGTTGGCTTCCTTCTGGCAATGTAACTGTCAGATGGCAGAGGAAAAGGTACAGAAGTTCAAGTGGCTTCTTGCATCAGCAGCTGGTGTCCCACCCTTTAGCACAGCTCAGGTTTTCATTGAATGTCTGGCTGAAGCAGTGGGCTTGACTGCCTTCCTCTAGCTCTGGGTGGCAGCAGAAGGGACAGTGAGGGACAGCAGTGGACCATGTAGAAGGCAAGGCAGTGTTTTGCCTGACACTGTGGTTTCATTAGAGACTGTAGCTTTGAAAGACACAATAAGAGACCCTTTCCCACACTTGCAGTGGTGCCAAGCTGATCTGGCACCCTATGCCAGCTACACGGCCAGAACACCTCCCCTGCAGACTGAGTCACAGGGCTGACTGCTGAGAGCCTGCAGAGACCCTGGGCTCTTTCGTGTCACTCTGTGGCTGAGGTCTCTGTCTCTGTGCCCAAGGAGCATCCAGCTTTCCTTTTCCAACAAATGCACTGTTGTGATTTCATGTGTGTTGCTGAGGTGGTTGCCCTGTCACAGGAAGGGCACCATTCTGAGGTTATTCTGTTCTGGTTTACCCAGAGAGGGCAATGGTCTTTCAGCAGGATTGCCCACAGTATAGGGCTCTGCTGAAAACCACACTTAGCCTGCTGCTGTTGATCACCAGAGCCTCTGCTCTTTTGGACCTCACAAGACTGTAAATTACACCAACCACTCTCATCTGTTATCTGGGGGTCAGGGTGTCACAGCAAGAGAAGTGTGAGGCAGGATTGGCTTTAAAATCCGTGGAACAGACTGATGTGCTGTGCAGGGGACCTGACACCTCCAGACAGTGTATCTTGCAATATTCCGTGAGGGAAGATATAAATGACTTGTTCCTTAAAGTCTTCCCTCCAGCTAGTGTTTAAAGACTGTTTTAGGTTACTTTGCCTAGAACATGATTATTTGCAACTCTTTAAAGTGGAATGTAAAAGTATTAATGCTTAACTAGCCACTTGGTGGCCTGATCTTAGAAAGAGAGACTGCAAAATAGATGCACCTCCAAGTGCTGTAGTGCCCTGTGTTAGGCTTTTAACCTCTCACCTGTGCCTGGAAGGGAAGGGTTGTCCTTTGAGTTGAGGTTTCAGTTTTTTCTCTATGCCCATTCAAGTCTTTTCCCTATGTGGAAGAATTTCCAGAGTATCTGAAACATTGTGGTGTTTGAAATGTCAAATACTGTAGCACTAGCTGGAGCTGTACTGATTTCATTATTTCATTTTACACAGGCCACTACACAGCCAGGATGTCATGGGGTTTGGGTTGGGGTTTTTTTTGACACAGGATTATGAGGAGAAAGGAGTAAAGGTAAAAAGCTTTTGGTACTTGTCTCCCTCTTTTAAGTGTACATTTTTCTAACCATGGTTTCCAGCCAGAGGTTAGATTTTGCATTACTTTGCTTAAATTGACAAATTTAAACTGGGACTTGAAAATAGGAATTTTCTATAGTAATCAGTGAAACAAAGTGAATTATCTGCACCTGGATTTTTTTTAAAAAACATTCTGAAATAGTCTGGGTCTGCATTTCAGAATTTCTCTTTTTTCAGTAAAAGGTGCTGAGGTGTTTTTTTGAGTTGTGGAGAGTATCTGGTGAGTCAACCTCTGGAAGTATCTGGAGCCACTAGAAGAACACTGGAAGCAGAGAAGCAGGGGATGTCTCCATCACAGAGGTGCAGGCCTTGGGTGGAAGCTGCTGTTGTTCACAGCATTGGTTACTTGTGGTCAGTTTGGAGCAACAGTGCAGGAAGTTTCTTAAATCTATTGCCTAAGGTTTTCAGATTTTTTGTTGCTGTATTTATACATGTCAGAAAACTTCATTGCAATACTGTGCTTCTACAGGTAGCCTTATTTGTCATTTATATTTTTCTCCATAACTAAGGCTAATGTTGACTTTTTAGCACAGTTCTCACAAAGGGCCAAAATCCAGTTAACTGTGTTAACTCTCAGTACATGCTGGATGACATAGTAGAAAGAGTGCCAGTGTAGAACATGCATATATATGGTGGGTTGTGTGAAGGCAGAGAAACAGGAGAAAAAAGGACATTTGACAAATGTTGAACAGAAAGGAGAAAGAAACAATTAAAAAATATAAAAAAGCAGAAGAATAAGTTACTTGCAAAAATATAGAAGTGGAGAGCTGCAGAGGGATGATAATTTAAAGATGAAGGAAAAAAGACAAATAATGTAGACTTGAGCAGTGGAGGTTTAAAACTAAAATCAGTTCTCTGGCAAATTGGGGTGGATTTGATGGCTAATGTGCTCAATTTAGAAGAAGTTCAACAGAAGATGCAGGGAGAAGATGGTTTAGGGAGCAGGCAGAGGAGTAAACTACATTTCATCAAGGAAAATTACTATTTTTGATTGTTTTTTGTCACTTCTGTCACCATATTCTCTTTGCATAGGCTGATACATTTACAAAAATAGCTGTCATCACATTCAGTGCTTGCAAATTCAGAGCACAACATTATGTCTTATTCCATATTTTGTTTCTCTAAGGAATGAGATAACTACTTGATGTCTGGAGGCAAATATAGACATTTTTGTGAACATTGCCATACTTCTTCTAACACTGACATTTTCCTATTACATACGTATAATACTTTAAATTAGTATGTAACCTAAATGGTAATGCTTCTAGCAAACCTTACTTTGGTACTAGGCTAAAGGAGCAGAAATGTGAAAGAGTGAGCTGCTCCTGGGAGAAAAGAGCACGAGGCTAACAATTACCAATGTGTGTAATGAGTGTGACATCCTCAGCAGTTTACAGCCCTGAAATACAGGGATAAAATTAAGCCTTAAGTTTCTCTGTGGCCATTTAATATGCATCATTAGAATATCAGACTTGTACATAAATCATAGCACAGTTATGCTCCACAACTAGCAGTGCCCATATATAGAAACCATCCTCTTCTTTTTTTGTCTCTCTTCATTAAATCAATAGACCCTACTTCTCTCTGTTAATTCAGCTGTATAGTCTTAAAATCAACCTGCCACCCTATTGACAGGCTGTATAAAGACTGCAGAGCAGCTTATTCAGCCAGCAAACCATTGTCTTCAGCCTCACCTGCAAGCAGTAGAGGAGCTCTGTGGAAAGGATTAGGGAGGCAATTAAAATGAGTTCCATGGTCCTGCTCTGCTGCGAGGGGAGTGTTCTGTCACAGCACGGTAGGAGGCACTGGCTATGCATGGGAGTTCTGTTTGTCAGCCAGCATCTCTATTCCACCCCCTTTTAAAAAATCAGAATTCAATATATGCAGTCAGTTCACCACCATTTTTGATCAGACAGGCTGTCAAAAAGCCTCTTTGTCCATGTGTGTCCTGCTGTTCTTTAAGCACTGACAAGCATGGCATTAAGCACCGAGTGATGTCGTGTAACCTTCTGTCCACTCCATTACAACAGAGCTCAATGAAAATACCCTGTCAAAAACAATTATTTCTTATCTATGTTGTAACATTATTTTCAAGTGATAGTGAGTTGATTAATTTTTGTAGGAGCATCAAGGCAAAATAATTGAAATAGATATTTCATTTTAGGCAAATATGATGAAGAAATATCTTAATAGCAGTCCCAGCTGTTGCTGAGTCATTTGATGTTTCTCAGCTCAGTATATTTTGGTGTCTGATAGCTGAACCATACATATATTTTTACAGCAGATCAGCATTCCTGAATTCCTAATTTTCATGGATTAATATCTCATATTGAACAGTCACTCTCGACTGAGACGGGATGGATGTCAGATTGCACTAAATGATCTGGGAGAAAAAAAAAATGTGGCAGATAAATACACCTTCTAGATGTCCAAGTCATTTGGTCACTTTGTGTGGCTCTTTTTTTTTTTTTTCCCAGAATACTTCTATTGCCTCCCTGGTACAATGTTACTGCAGCTGAGGATTGTAAGCTGGGGGTGTGCTGGTCAAATTTAGATTGCAGTGTCAAGGAAATGGAAGCTGCTCTTACAAGTGTGTGGACCTGGGACTAGAAGCAGCACAGAACAAAGCTGCTCTCCACTGGTGGGTCAGTGCAGAACAGGAAAATGGTGGGTATTGCATATTCCAGTGGCAACACTGGCAGTGTTCTGGAGTTTACTTGCTTTGTCATGACAACTCAATGATATCCCTACCAGAATCAAAGAACTGGTAGGGACAGAGAGAGGTAATTCAGGCTGCTGTCCAGCCCCCAGACAGGTGTAGCTGTGCCTCTTTCTAGGCTGCCTCTCATACCATCCCTGATGGAGCCTGTGTTTGCTGAGACACTGTTTTGTGTCTCAGCTCCCCTATTATAAAATCTAGCCTAATGGCTAATCTGAATCTTGCCATAATTTAAGCCTGATGTTCCCTATCCTGTCTGTTGAGAAACAGTAAGAAAATCTGTTCCTTTCTACAGAAGCTCCTCATAGATACCAAGACTTATAATTTCTACCCTTAATATTTCCTTTCCTAAACAAACAGTCCTAATCCTTCCTATCTTCCCATGTGTGCCATGTTTTCTACACCTCTGTATGTTCCCACTGCACTCTGCCAGATTCCCTTCAGCCTCTCCTTAAGAGTGACAGAAGTTGGATGTATGGTTCTGGCACAGGCCTTTCTAACTGAACAGATAGAAAGAAATAACTTTGTGTTTCTTCCAGGTCCTGTTTCTATTTATACAGCTCAGTGAGGTGTTTGCAACTCACATGGATGTGACACTGACTCACATCGAGCTCATGATCTGCTGTTATCCAGCAGCCTTTAATGGGCTGCTGCCACATAGACAGGTAATCATTAGGAAAAACCTCTGAGCAAGTGAAGTAGGCAGGGTCATGTAGAGCCAGGGGGAATCATTGAACTGCAGAAGCTGTGCTGTAATACACAAAATGAGAAGCTTCTTCAGCTGAAGGAGCTTTGTTTCTTTTGTGATATGTAGAAGGTTGGACTCGATGAACCTGGAGGTCTTTTCCAACCTTATGATTCTGTGATTAATGACAACTAGAGAATCTCTTTTTCCTTTGTTCCTTCAATAAAACTGGGAATATGTTATTCTACAATGCAACAGTAGATGTGCAGGGGTTAAACTTAGTCTTTTATAATGATAAACTTTTGTTACTAATGCAGAGACAAAACTCAGTGTTTTCTCTTTGCCTAGTTATGTCATTTTTGGTGAGGGCCATTTTACATATTCTTGGATTCACCAGCAGCCTTAGTCAGTGGAAATCTATCCTTTTCTTTTTGTAAAAGTTTCTTACAGCTTCATACAACATCATCAGTTGTGGCTTTTTTTGGCTTACCAGAACTATCCTAACAAAAGCCAAACTGTCACTCGGTAAAGTAAGGCAACATGCAGGGCCTGGAAGCATCTCCCTGGCTACAGATGTTCATAGGACTTTGAGTGTGTCAGTTTCAGTAAGATTCTTCATCCTTTTGTAAAGCTAACTCCTCTCTACATCTTTCTACTTGCCATCTGTGGAATAGCTAATGTTATACTTAATTGATTTAGCTTTCTAAGGTTAAGCCAGGGATTAATTTGTCAAAATTACATTACATTACATTAGCAATGGACCCCAAGATAAACATTCCACATGTAGCTGTTTAAGTTTAATAATGCATAACTTGGTCAAATATGAACTTGGGGAAAATTCTGAGTAGAAGAACAGCAAAACAAACTTCTTCTGGCTCTTTAAATAAATATTGATTTATTTGTTCTTGGTCTCACAGAGCTGAATCAATCATGAGCTTTGTTATGCCAGGCTACTGTTTCCATACATATACATTTTTGTTATGCTAGCAAAAAGACCTAGGAATAATGCTTATAGAACTGCCACACATTCAGAAGACGAAATGTACAAAGAGTTGTAGTATGAATGCATTTGTCCTGTTCTGATTTTGTTCTCTAAGCACTGTGGGACTGGATGGTCTGGTCCTCCTAAAGTGGACCATGCCCCACAGTTTAAAGAAGACAAGAAATACCTTAAAAATAGGTGTACCCCTAAGGTATGGAAAGATTATTTTGTAAGCACCTCAGATGAGAGTTTGCCAGTGGAGGAGGGGAGTTCCCTGTCACACGTATGTGCAAGAAGCCAAGGATGCAGCAGATGAAGGTGAAGCCTTTTTCTGAAGGCTGAGTTCCAGGCCAGGGATGATGAAACATTATTCCTGCTATCTGCAGATAGCCAGTAAACCCCTCAAGAACGGGAGTTATGAGGGAGGTTCTTTTCTATTGATTTTTTAATGGGAACTTCTTCACATTTTGCAAGACAGATGTGAGGACTTCTGTGTCTTTCTGGGCCCTTGAAGTGAAGCTGCTTTACCCCAAGGGCATCAGAATATTAAGCACACAGAACAGGTAGGAAAGGCACCTGACAAAGAATTTTAAATACATATAGTTCAACTGAACAAGATTGACTTGGAAAACACATTTTGTCATCCTTAGGTCCAGAAGTTGCTGGCTAGGCCCTCCTGTCTCTCTCTGCATTTTTCCTTATGTAGGGCTACGGAGAGAAGTCGTGTAAGATGACAAACCCAGCAGAAGTATGTCACTGGGTGCTCCCAGGGCAGCAACCACACTGTGTAATCTGTATCATGAAGTAGTATTAATTCCTGTTAGTCAATTATACACCACTTTGAGGTCCTCAAATACAGGGTAATGGCTAAATGCCTAAATTGGTGATGGTGGTGTGATTTGTTTACTGTCTCTTCCTCCTCAAATTCTCTTAGAGCATTCTCAACTGCGCCTTCAGTCACAGCAGTCTCTTTTTCCAAAGAATACTTTCATTATACACAGACACAACCAAGAATAAGTAGTGCAAAGGGAAGATGTTTTACCACTTCAGGTGGCGAAATGCTGGGAATGTGTTTCCTGGAGAGATGGCAGATGCCCCATCCCTGTAAACAATCAAGGTCAGGTCAGATGGGGCTCTGAGCAACCTGATCTAGTTCAGGGTGTCCCTGCTTGCTGCAAGGAGGTTGGACTAGACCTTTAAAGGTCCATTCTGTGATTCTGCTTTTCTGGTTTATGCTACCAAATGGCAATCTTCTAATGTACAAGTACGGATGGTGATCCCATTACTGACCAAGTAAGCTACAGTTTAAAAAGCACAATATCCCACACTTCTTCATATTAATCCCATGACTCTTACTCTGCCCTTGAAATGTGGCAGTATTGCATTATAAGTGACTGTCCATCTGAAGTATGACTTGAATTGTGTTTGGAGTTGTGGGCATGTTTCCAGGCAGTGCTGACCGAGCCGTGTGCCGCTGGAAATTCTTTTGTTGCTTCTTTTGCTTCAGAACTGTCTTTGTCAGTGTGCCTGGGAGGATCTGGGAGCCACATACAGATCATCAGGATTTTTACTACATTGGACTGCTACCACGGTCTAAGAGTAGGGTAAAATTCAGCTGACTCAGAGGACTCCATCACCTTCATCTGGTTTTCCTGCATTAGGTTGTCAGCATTCTTCTTGTAGCTTAAGTTGATATTTCTATTCAGTGGCTTATTGGTGTGGCACAAATTGCAGATCATCGGGCAAAGCAAAAGTGGCAGGATGCCAGTGTGGAGTTCTCTAGAATTGCCTTTGCCTGGAAGCAATGCTAGTGCTACTTTCAAGTGGCTCATTTATGTTTCTGTTAGCCTGTGAATGATGCTGTTGAGTCGCTTACCTCATTTAACTAATTTCACAGGTAGCCACATTGTTCCTCAGCAGCAAATATTTAGACATGGGTTTGGATGTCACATGCTGCATAAATATCTGCATAATAGAACTATGCATATAAAACAGCAGGACTTAGAAGAATAGAGGAGTCTTGCAGGACAAACAAGGTAACTTGTTGTAAATTACAGAATTATAAAATTAGTGGCTGATGAAAGAGCAGTAGCCAATATCCTGTTTACATTTGAATAGGGCTTTTGATGCAGTGTCAAAGACAATCTTCCTTGAAAACTTAATTCATGCTGGCTTGGATGGTGACATTGTAGACTTGGAATTGGTTGAAAGACCACTAGCAAAGCTAATGGGAACTACTAATAAAGGACTGATGTAGGAACCAGCCTTATTTATTATCCTCATTAATGATCCATAAGAGGCAGCCCACTGCATAAGAATTGCTTTGGCTTTTAAACTGAAACAAGTGCCAAATGCCGTGCAAAGGCAGAGGGAAAGTAGGAAAAAACCTTGAAAGATTAAAAACTGAGCTAAAACAGTGTTATTTTTAGCACATGTATCTGGGGAGAATTAGCTATAATACTTATCCTCTATGATAGGAAGAAACTGAAATTCAAGTAAGCTAAACATGACAGCGCCTGAGTAACTGGTGTACTCAGTTCACATGTGAGCATATTGTCTGCACGTGTGCTGCATCAGTGCTGGTACTGATGGGTATAACATGATATTAATGTAAATTAATGCTGTGTTTCTTTGCATTTATTCTGCATGGGAATGAACAGCTAATTAATATAAATGAAAAGTCATAACCAGTCCTGATAGAGGTTAACACAATATGGTATCCATGAAATTTTGGACTACCTAAAGAGCAGTACCACCCAACAGATCCTGTGGATTCCCTGTCTGTGATTCTTCAGGCCTTTCCATTGCATAAAACCCACTCTGGATGCCAAGATCCAAAAGCTTTCTAGTCAAAACTTTTCCCTGCTGGTGACTAGGGTTGGATGTGCCTAAATGTTCAAGGCATCTAGTTTATGGCCTTGAAATCTGGACATCTTTTGATAAGCATGCAAACCCTGAGAGTGCTGCATTGTGGGTCACAAAGTGACACCGAAATTCAGATGCCAATGGCTGCATCACTCACCATCCATGGAGCTCTGGTACACATTTCTAGTGCTCTCTTTTATCCATGGTGTTAGTGCAACTCCTTCTGTTTGCCTTCCTACAGTACTAACAGTTTACACTCTAGCTCACCTGCTGTAACTCATCTCTGCCACCTCCAAAAGAAGCTGTAAAGCTGCAGCTGGGGACCATGTCCCACCTTGCTCCCCTGTTCCCATTGCAGACTCCCCAGTTTGCTGGAGGTGCTGTTCTCACAGTGACCCAGGCAGGGTCTGACCTCTTGTGGTGTAAAATGAACTGAGTGTCATGTCTTTCCCACTAGCAAGGACAGAATTCCCTCATTTCTTGTCACCCTGATAGCTTTTAAGAACAAACTGGGCTCTGAGCAAATTGCAGTCCAAGTGAGGGTAATAGTCTCTTCCTTTTTATATGCAATGACCTTGAGATTTCATCACTAACCTGGTAGTTCAAATTCACAGCCTTTTTCTTTCTCTGACACAGTGAAAGAATTTAAGCTGATTTTCTCTAAGCCAACTCTGCTGATGGCTAGAGCAAGTCTCTCTGATTGAAATTATATAAAATACTCAAATGATCTGCAGATCAGGGCCTGGAGGGAAATGCCTGAAACTGTGGACCCCAAAGTCACTCTGTTTCTTTGTCACCTGAAGTGTAAGCAGTAAAAAAGCTGCTTCTGCATGGCAGACACACATATTGCAGAATGGCTGTGACCATTTGCAAACTTACATACAGCACAACATGAACATAATCCCAACACTTAATGCTTCCACTTGCTTGCAGTGAGGAGCACAGTAGTATACAAACAAATAACTCCTTCAGGATTTGTTCCCACTACAACATCTGCATTAGCATCTTGTGCTGGATGACTGGGAGTAGCTGCATGAATGTGTGTGGAAGATGTTACTGAAATGTCTTTTATGTAAACATGCCTGACTTGCATTTTAAGGACTTTTATGCTCTGAAGCACAAGGGTTTACCTTTCTTCCAGAACTGGGGGGCTAAGTTCTGGGATTTGATTGCATGACTTGGTCTTGCAACACCTGTCAGGAATAAATGTTCTTACATTGTAATGATATCTGATGCAAACATTTAAACAAAACAAGCTCTGAAGAATTGTGATTTAATTAAATTGGAGTTGTGGGGCACTTCTGGCAGTTAGCTCAAAACTCTTCTAAAAATTCTCACCTTAATTACAGAGACATTCAGCAGGTTTGTTAAAATTCCACAGTGTGAGTGGACTTAAGTTTTGCAGAAATACATTCCCTAGCCAACTTGAGTCTTGGGTGAGCAGAGAGATATTTTAACTTCAAACTTGCTGCATTTCATAAGCTATCATTTTGTTATTATATTAGAAGATAAAATAACTTTTTCTGTTCTTTATCACATTATTTAGTTCCTGTCCAGAAAATAAATGTTCCAGTCTTTTAGCTTCACTTTTTAGTAGTTTCTTATTTGACTCTAAAATACCTGTTTCTGCTTGATTTTTTTAAATTTTATTTTGATAATGGGAGAACAGACCTGGAGAAATATCATTAAAATCATAGTAATGGTATCTGTAATACCAGAAATATCATGGCAGTGACTTCTAAAGTAACCTTCTAATAAGCATTTTGGTATTTCACATCCTAACACTTCTTGTGTGCTTTCTACAGTGCTTCAGTACTCTAAAGAGGATTCACTGAGCTGTTCACAGCAACTGTGCCAATTGTCACATATAGTTTAGGTCCTTCTCTTCCATGAGCATAATATTTTGAGAAGGTCATGGACTCCTCTGAGGTACTGAACTGTTACAACTATGCATGTGTTATTATACAGCTGCTATCAGGGCATTACATGCATGCTTATGTAGGCATTTTTAGATGTAAACAAAAGCTTTTATGGGTTATACATGGGGGGGGAAACCCACAGCAATGAAAGCATTGCAATTGGGAGCCTCTAACACTGGCAGCAACCGTGTTGTCTTTCTTGGACCTTAATTTGAAACAGATGAAGAAAAGAATAATATTTTGCTTTTCTGTGCTTTTACAGCACAGTTCATCTCTGCAAGTGTAGCACAGTAACAAGCTATAAAGTTACTGGATAGTTTTATGGTTAGTCTTCCAAATGCTACTTTCTGTAGCAGAGTTCATTGGCATTCAGTACTGTTGGCTTAGGAGAAAATTATTTGGTGGTTGGGTAGAAGAGCATGAAATGGATGCTCTACCTTGGCCTTTCCTCACTCTCCTCCCCATCTTTTGTTTGTTTGCTTCTTTCTTTCTTTCTTTGGTTTTGACATTTCTGCCATGAAGCTTTGAGAATTTTCTTAGTTTGCTAAGCCTGTGAATGAAGTTATATAGAGGGAAGAGGTCTGAACACTCAGAAAACACACCTGTAATCATTGGACATAGACTGGGAATTGTTGCATGCAGAAGAGGACTGGATTGTAATGAAAGATGAGGAATTCAGTATATTTATCATGAAGAGGGGAAAAAAAAAAGTCTGCTTAATAATGTATAGAATGAAGTCTCAGTCTTCCTGTGTTTCAAATGTACCAAAGATATTTTGAGAGTTGCAGCCATATGAACAATGCTGAACAAAACTCTGAGGAAGCCAAAGGAACGAGGAACAAGTAAGTTATGATAGACAGCATCCCACTTCATATGTGTCAATATGTGGATGTGCAATTGCTTACACTGTAATCTATGATTAGATTCAAAGTGGTAAAATCATTTTCACAGGGGTACTCCAGGCCCAATCCCTTAGCACTGACAGAAAAAAAAATCCCCCTGGAAAACAGTGGAAATCTGACATGTGTCAAACAGTCACAGCTGCATCTCCGAACCATGATCTAGTATCACAGCTTGAAAGACAGATGAATTCCTGTTAAATGGAATACTGAGTGAGATCAGATAGCTCTGTCCAGTACAATTTGATGATGAATGTATAAACTGCAGTCTTTCGTTTTATTTCTAGGTTTTTAGTTCCTCAAGCAATGTATTTGTAGTAGCAAAGAAGCTTTACAGCAAGAAAATAAAGCTCTGCCTTGATGCAAAATACAAACCATTATTTGGAATTCTAGCTTCAGGGGAGTGGTGACTCAAGTGAACTTTTTACTCCTCTTTCATTTATACATGGAAGATGGTACAGTGTCCAGGTCATCACAGGAAACAACCTTCTTGAGAATATTTGTTGACATGAAGCAAAATTGTTACAGGAGTTCCAGGGAGAACCACTGCTTATAAATGTGGCTTTATTCATTAGAGGCATAGAGTGTACACAATGTTGAAGAAAAAGTGATTAAAAATCCAAAATATTTTTGTTGTGTTTAAGTCCTGCACTCACACCAGTGTAGAGCAGTGAATGAGAATGCATCTGCTGCATCTGCTGGCCACTTCCCTCAATGAGAATAGGATCAGTCCTTGAAGAGTTAAGATGTGTGCTCAGCTCTACCCATTAGATTTCTCTACTCAGCTTCTGCAAGCAAGGTCATCATTTTGCTCTGACAGGTGAGCCATGTTCCTGTACTCTTCAGTCTTTAAAGGCTATGTCAAACAAAATTACTATTGGTCTCGATGGACTATGAGCCAGCCCTGTGGTGTTATTGGCAAGGTCTGGAATAACAAGAATTTGCAAGATTAAATTAGTGTCATAGAAATCCTAGTTTACTTACGTGGTTATTAAATGAATTATTGGACTCCGTTCCTGAGGGTTGTGAAATTGCTCTATTTTTAGATCTATTTTAGATATCACACCAACTTGTAAAACTTCCAGCATTTCTTATCTAGTATTTGTCAGGAGTAACATCCCCTAAGAAAAGACCCACTCAGCTCAATGAGGACTCAATATCAAAAGCAGTTTGAATGATCTAATAGGTGAAATGACTTTGAGAAATTGAAAAAACCTAAATACTGCATGAGACTGAGAAGGCTCAGCACTCTGAGTGAGTAAGACAGTGGGATTACTTAAGATGAATTGAACTATGAACAGCCTTAGAGATACTGTCAAGGAACTAAACTAGCAGTCAGTCCTTCTCTAGCCCCATCCTTTGCTTTTTATTTATTGTATTACGTAGTTGCTTCATTGTAATCTTTTCGTTTTATTTGTTTGGGTTGGGTTTTTTTGTGATCTCACATGAATGTAAACAGTTTTCCTGTCATATACCATTGCAGTGGGAAAGCTGTACTTAGAATAAGCTGTAAATAGAGAAAAGGATGTGCAGCCATACAGGTTCTGTGCAGTAATTTGTAAAGAGATGCCTTAGTAAAGGGTGGAGCAGAATAACCTTTAATTGTCCCCATATGCTATATGCAAGCTCCTGACTGGTTTCTCCAGGCTAGCACCACACTGAATTTGGATGTAGACCATTCTCCTCAGACACAGCTACTTAACATAGACTTTGGGCCCAGGAGCTCTTTGAGTCTTTTGTATCTTTCTCCCTCTCTCTTTTCCCCCCATTCCCTCCCACCCAGGACCAGTTACACCAATCCTTCTGTGGTTTGTGGCACCTTTTGTGATGTAGCACCCAACTGATCCTTCACAGCCCAGAGATGGAATATGAGAGCTATCCAGCCACCCACCACATAGCCACAGAGAGATCACTGTAGCAGGAAGGTTTTAAGTCAGGTGTATGAAGTGCCCTTGTGTCTTCTTTGTCTTTCTTAACCAAACATCAGTTTGAAGGAAATTTAAATGGTTTCCAATAGAAAACTGGTATACTTTTTTCTGACCTTGTATGTTGGAGATGAACCAGAGGTGTCCTTGTTTCCTCTTATCCCTTGCAACAGTGCTTTCCAGTGCCTGATTTCACTTCTATATTTAGTGACACCTTTAAAATTAACTATGTTTTCATGAACTTGGCAGCAGTACAATTCATAATCTTAAGAGGTTCTAGCATGAATGTCTGTCATTGAACACTTATGCTCCTCAGAAGTAAACACAATACATTTTATTAGATCAGTGCCCTGTCAGATGCTGAGTGCTCTCCTTTCCGGAAAAAGTAAAAGAATGAAGGAATGTAAGTGTCCACTTTTTTTCTGGAAACCCTTCAGAACATCTTAAATTATCATTAAATTAACATATTAAATTATGGCTTACCAACTTTCTTTGGTTTCTAGATACAGATTCCATGTAAATTTGTAGATCTGTATGCTTAGATCAGCCACCCTGTGAAAAATATTAGCCTTTACTGACTACTCAAGATGGAGTTCTTCCCATCTCATATTGGCATACAGATGTGCACAAACACTGATAAACTCATCTTTCCAAGGAGCTGTTTGCCTCAGTTCCCAGTAGCAATTGGTGATGCACAATTAAACTGGAATTAATTAATTTTTGAGCTCAGACTAAAGGCACTGCCATGGTTACTGCAGTGTTCGTGGAGGTTCTCTCATCCATGTTACAAAGTTTTTATCTTCTGCAAAGCTTGTCTCATGAATCCTTTTCTCTGGTTCTCAGGAGCTGGAAGAATGGATAGTATTTCCTATGCCTCTGCATTGGTTGGATGCATCAACCAGTTCAAACACTGGGGTAGCTTTGCTACAACAAGAAAAGTCTGTGTAACAGTTGAATGGATTCACTTCCAATCAACCAGCAGACCTGCTGTTAAGGGGAAGCAAGCTGATCCAAAATACACAGGCAGAGCAGATGTTCCTTGCTTATTTGTATAAAAAATGGGATGAGATCCCAGGACAGCACAGCTACAACACACTGGGCTGCCTGTTACCCAAACAAGAGTGCAAGGTGACCAGCTTGGAAGTTGTTTATCATCATAACACAGAATTATCAGGGACATGTATCTGGAGTGCATAAGGAGAGATCTCCCATCAGGAGATGACAGCTCTGCGCTGCAGTTTTGGCATAAGCTAACTACAGGACTCATGTACAGATGGACTTTCTGACTGAGACTAAACAGAATCAAATGATTTGCCACTGATGCAGTTTTAACACAAATCATCTTCCCCTCTGCAGGGAGCATAGATGGAAGGAAAGAAGTATCAGTGCAGCACTCATCTCTGATTCATTTGCAGCTGTCATAAACTGCTCTGGTGTCTGGTGGAGGACTGTTTAACACACAGGAGACTCAAAGCAGGGATTTGGATCACAGAAAGGTGATCAGTAATATATCCATTTTGGCCAGGTCCCAGAGTCTGTGCCCCCAGAATTGCTCAGCAACGAATTATGATGCTGGTGAAAAAAAAAAAATTTACTTGTTAAAAAATGTTGGGGTAGAATTCTGTTGCATAGGAAGAAACCTCTGAACAATGCTGGGTTTGCTTCTCAGTTAATTGGCAAATCTTTTTTCAACATGCTTTTCAAGTCATGCTCCTGAATTTGGGTGCAATTGTAGGGACCAATGTTTGAAATTCAGTTCTTGGCTCTCTGAGCCTTGTGGTAGCTCTGATCCTCAACTAGGCAGAGGAGAACATGCAGATGGGGTTCAGAACTCTGCCATTTGAAAGCCATGTCATTGAATGTGACATCACTTCCTCTGTGATGGGACTTCTCTTCCTGAGCAGTTCCCTACTGTCTTTGTTGTTGACCAGCCACATTCAGCTAAACATCATCTAAGCTCTCAAGAGGTGGGCTGATACCTGCTCAGTCAGGTTGGTTATCTGAGCTGCCATTCCTTAACATCCTTCCTGATTCAGTTCTCCAGCAGCAGAGAGGGTTGTGCTTTCCAACTTTCTTGAGCTAAAGAGGGTGACAGGAACCTCTTCTTACCTTCCCAAGACATAGGAGAGACACTCTATCAGAACTAGAT
Organism: Corythornis vintsioides; assembly: GCA_025447755.1. Classification (NCBI taxonomy): domain Eukaryota; kingdom Metazoa; phylum Chordata; class Aves; order Coraciiformes; family Alcedinidae; genus Corythornis; species Corythornis vintsioides. The sequence continues at coordinate 11,686 of JAOEGS010021496.1, read as the reverse complement.
AGCTGTGTCCAGATGGCCCCTGGTGCAGCTGCATGAAAGATGTTAAGGACTGTCATTAACTGAGAGGGAGATAGATAGGGGACCTTACTAATGTCTAAAAATATCTGAAGGGTGGGTGTCAAACAGAAGCAGCCACTCTCTTTTCCATAGTGCCCAGCAGTAGGACTAGGAACAGTGGGTGTAAACTAGAGCATAGAAGGTTCCACCTCAACATGATGAGGAACTTTACTGTGAGGGTGACAGAGCACTGGACCAGGCTGCAGACTCACCTTGCCTAGAGGCTTTCAAGGCCAGTGTGGATCTGTTCCTGTGTGGCCTGCCTGGGTGCTCCTGCTTTGGCAGGAAGGTTGGACTCTATCCCTAGAGATCCCTTCCAACTCCTAACATTCCATGGTTCTGTGATAGGAAAGGGGAACAGACAACTCACGATTTCCCTCTGTAGCATTGAAGGAAATCCAGTTGCTGTTTTTTCCCTTAAAACTCTCGCTTAAACAAGTTGATACCCAATGAATAGAGGTGCATTTGACTGACTTGTGTAGCAGCAGCAGCTGCTCCTGGCTGGCCTCCCAACTACAGTTAAGAGTTACACTCCATCCTTTTCTGCAGCACTTCATCTGCAGCCGTGTCTGAAATTTCCCCCTTTGGAAGGAGAGGGGAAACAGCTCCATTTGATGGGTTTAGTGCTGCACAGTCCTGGCAAGTGAGACTTGTGGACATTTTGTACTCTTGTCAGCAATAACAAAAGTGCTGTATTGTCTTCTTTACCAGTAATCTTATTCATCAGGAATAAATGCCTTCACTTTCTGATTGTACTCATGATTAGCAACCTGTGAAAACAGGATAGGACTGACACTGATGTTTCCATGCTGCTGAGGCAGAGAGCAAGCCTCCTAACCCACCCAGATTGACATGTTAGAAAGAAACAATACCAATGAGAACTATAGGGAAGTCTGTTTTACTCGAGATTGCAATTAAATGCCATTACCCAGTGAACAAACACAATTTTATTAGTAGTTGTGCTGCATCTCCACACACTGTCATGTAGTTGTGTTAGTATGAGAAATTTGGGAAGGCATGCTTTGTAGAAAGTACTACTCACAGTGCTGTTAAGAGCATGAAACCTACTGCATTAGCAACTATTAGGAGGACTTCAGGAACTAATCTGATTGTTTGAACAAAGTTTTCAGGAGATTTAATTTATTAATTTTTTTTTTAAGAAGGGCATATTTGACACTTCTTGTAAGGAGAGCAAACAGTGAACTTGAAGCTGACTTTCCCACCTTGATGCAGAAGAGAAACATAGGTCAAACTGGAATAACACTAGAGGGATGTCCCTCTGCCTTTGTACCTGCTACTTCTCTGTGGCATCAGGTGTTTTAATCATCTGAAAGAAGAAAAGAATGGCCATGACATGGCATGGAAAGGTCCCTGAACAATCCCAGCCCCTGTCTCTGGTAGAAAAAGATCAAGCTTAAGGAGTGAACATCATGCAGTGCAGGAAGGTGTTATTAAATTACCAAGTTGGGCTCCAGCCACTTTCTGCTTGAAGTCAGCTGTCCTGCTGAACACAGAAATGGAGATCTTTTTTTTTTTACATCATTTTGGGATATTGTAACTTAATTCACAAGCTCCCTCTGCTGGGCTTCCAGTATAGGAAACTAATGGCAAAGCTCCTGTTGCGTTACTTGTAAATGACCCTTTTTTTTCCAGCTTATTTTTGACACTTTCAGTGTGTGATCAAATTGATGTCAGCAGCTTTTTAGAAGTCTGACAGAGATTTGATGTGTTAGATGCACAATTCTTTTTTTACATGCATAGAAGGCTTTTCCCACAATAATGTAAGAATATCTGTTACCTCCTAATAAGTACTGATGCATATATAAAAAGATTATGATACTTTGCATTCAATAATGCCTTCTATTACTTACACCCAGGAAAGAGCTCTAAGAAAATAAATACAGATCTTTTAAAAGAATTAAGAGCTTACAGTATACCCAATACAATATGCATTTTTATATAGCAGTGGTTCTCAAAAAGAAAATAATGAGCCACAGGGCTTTAGCAAGCATTCAGAGGAATTAATTATGTGCTTAAAATGTTATTGTAATCAGAAGCAAAGAAAAGCTGGTCCTGATTTTTTCTGCCTCATTCTCAAGGTCAAGATTTCTATCTACAGTTTCTGAAACATATCTAGGGCATGGCATTGTCTTAACCAATATATTACAAAATCAGTCTTTGTAGATTAAAAGGAGTTGTGAAATTATTTACTTCCACTAAACAATCTCAGGTTGAGAAAAACTGCTATCAAGAAAAAAGGATGGTGTTCTGTGATTGCTTTAGACATAGCATTTCCTTGCTGACTTTACCAGGGATTTACTGAATAAAATACCTGCCTTAAATAATTCAGAGATTATGGGAGAAGGCAAATTGTCTGCAGTGGCAACAGTTACAGTGGGGTTTTTTTTACTGTAAGTAGGGCTTCTACTACAGGCAGTAATACAAATACAATTCTCATGATGCTTAAGAATTGTGCTTAAAGTAAAAGGTATATGGGAATGCAGCTGTCACTAGTGTGAGTGCAACATTTATTTCAAAGCACACAGCATCACTAGACAGTGATTCAGAACAGAAAATAAGAGAATCACCAATCAGTTGATAGGGAAATTGGAGGGGCAATGTATCTGTTCCAAACTTCATTCTAGTGAGGAGACTAAAGTGAACACTTTTAATGTGATAGGTTGTGGTGCCTTTGAAAGTACAAAAAGAGTTAGCTGAAATATTCAACTAGCAGTAATACATCTCTTAGTGTCAGTAGCCTTTTGGCTAAGTACTGACATGATAAAGACTAATTTTACCTGTTCTCTAGCCAGCTCACACTAAATGACATTCAAGAAGTTTCTCAAAAATGTAGCTCTCTCAAGCATGAAATTTTTTCTCGGGGTGGCATATTCTGATATTGGCTTTATTCTTCATCAAAGTGTCTGACAGCTTTCACTAGAGGACGTGATATCAATATGCAATTTATCCTTTCAAAGCATTTGGGATGATCAATCCGTTTCTTTTCCATCCCTAATTAAACATATTGCTTTAGTAATTCCCTGGGGCATAGAGGCCTTATGACTACACTGAAATGAAAATGAACTTTGTAAAAAAACATGGCTGCACCATCTGTGGCTATGATTAATGTATTGAATGATTGTTGTTTCGGTCATAAGTTTTTAGCTGTTAGGAAAGATACAGTGAAGGAGTATACAGAGATGAGCCACAGATTTTATTTCTTGGCAAGTTGAAAGAAACCTGAAGAAGTTATAATACCAATTTGGTTAAATGTTTCCAGAATTACAACTAGAACATCTTATCCTTCACATTTATTTTTAGAGGGTTACCTTACTAATCATGTTACAAAGTATAGAATCTGGAGGATTAGGTCCCAGACTACAAGACAGGTAGAATGAGAGCTCCAGAGAGAATGCAGAGTGTCTCACTGTGTCACTGATCCCCTCAGTTGCTTAGGATTTAAACCATTTCTTTAAATTCAGTGAAGCTAAACCAATTCAGTCTCCAGATGTTAACGACTTGCTTATTTCTACTGCAGTACCTTTAAAGAACTCTAATGAAGATCAGAAGTAGGTTATTCTCCAGGTTGTACAAATATCATAGTCATTTGGAGCAGCTGTAAAAACATGCCTTGCTTTCAGGGAGGAAGGTAAGATAGTAAAACAAGATTTTTCAGCCATTAGTTTTCAGTCAAGTTCTAAGTGACATTAATTATGCGTAGCACATTTTATGTGCCAAATGAGAGAATACAGTTTATAACAGATGGTATCTCCATACTTAATACTAACAGCATTTTTTAAACTTGAAGAGGGAATTGTTAATCCTATGATAATATAAATTATCTTGATGTTCCAGTTAGTTTTAGGATTACTTATTTATCTTGTCAGGTCTATTTCTACAGCCTTTTTCCTTTTTCTGCTTCATCTTGACTTTTTTCTTTCTCATTTCTCTTTTAATAAGTTGAAATATAATTTTTCAAAGTATGGCTGCCAAACAGGCTTTCCCCTAAAGCCAGAACACTGGTTAAACTAAATTATTTAACTGACCTAGGTATTGGTTGGTGATGTACAGATGTGGCTGACACAGAGAAAACTGCAGATGATCGCAGTGAATTGCATTAGAGCTCTAGTTGAAACCTGTAAAACCAATTCCTTTCTGAGTGCTTTGGGTCAGCAACTTTGAAGTGTTAATGTCTGGTAAAATATATGATTTGTCAGTCTTGGTTACTTTTGACACCACTAAGAGTAAGGCATTTTCAATAAAATTTAGTACCTTCCTTACATCCTCTTTTACATTGTATGAGAAAAGTCTGTCAAGCTCAGTATGTCCCCGTAAAGCCTGTAACATTTACTTCTTTTCTAGGTCTATTTTCCTTTTTCTTCTCTTCATGTCTCTTCCTCCAGTGTGGAGGCTGTTGTTCTGCAGCTTGCCTGGTGTTGTCAGCTTCCATCAGACTGATGGATCTCTGGGAAGGAAAGGCAGGAGCTCTTAAGTAGGCCTCTTTTCACCTCATCTGTGCAGATAAAGATTTGACATTCACATTCCCAAGAAGGGATGAAACTGTTCTTGAGAAACATTATGTAAATTTTCTCTTTTATGTAAGAAGCTTTTAATAATGATGTACATTACAGCATGCTCACAAGATTAAAGTCAGTACTTTGTGTTGTGCCCAGCAAAAAAAAAGCAGTGTCTTGAAAAATGTCTAAAAAATAGAATTAGTATAATAGGCTTGATGTTTGTTTTGATGCTTCTGTTTAGGTGCTGACTGCAGCACAAATAAAATCAATTTGCCTGGCGATACTGGAATCAGGAAAGCAGTATGCAGTGAAGAAGAGGAAGCCATTCCCACTCATGTATTCCTATTATGGAACAGAGTATCTTGGTGAGTAAAACACACCAGCTACTATGAAGGTGGTGCTGCATGTAGACACCAAGCCAGTAGATGCTTCAGAAATAAAATATGTAAAACCTACAGTGTTGGATTTCTCCTGAGTTGGGACCATCCAGCTAAGTGGGACTGAGGAGCTGGAGGGAAGGACTGATGCTGCCTAGCACTGGGGAACACAGGGGTGCCTGTGCTGCACCAGGGGAGCAGCAGGCAACAGCTTCCTTCCCTCTTCTCCTTTATGCCCTGGTAAATCTGCCTTTGCCAGATGGAGGCAGTGGGAGGTGTGGTGACCATGCCTCTGTGGAGAAGGTTACCAGAGAGGACTGTCAGGGCCCTGTGCAGCTCAGGCACTTGGTCAACTCCTACCCATCACAAGCACTTTGCTGGGAGCTCATCTGAAGCAGTGGTGAAGGGTCATTGAGCAGGTCCCTAATGGGTTCCTCAAGGCACAGGATCATAGTGCAGAAAGCATGAGATCTCTGGCAGGGAAGCAGAGGGAGAAGGCAGTGAATTGTGCTTCTCCATATACCTTTGCAGATACAAACAATTCTGGCACTGAACTTCAGGTTTTAGCTGACTGATACTGTCAGTAAGTAACTGGGAATCACTTTTCTGGTCCCGTTTCAATTTGGATTCAATAGAGACTTCAGGGTAATAGTCCAGATTCAGTTGTGTGTCAAGAAGAAGAACATATTGAAGCACTGTTGAGTTTAGGTTCAGGGTGACTTCACGCAGAGTTTTAGTCACATCAGAGTGAGAGCAGACAAAGTTCATATGTATTTTTGGTTAGCTTGGGGAACTGGAAAAGACAGAAGTAGTAACAAAACATAGTGTCATGCACCTGAAAAGCTTTATTCCAAGCACTATTGTAACATGCATAAAGAAGATGAAAGAGCCATGGACTTGACAAGGAAATGAGGGAAATGATTCCCAGGAGAAAGCTGCTGTGAGCTAGAGGTAGGATCTAAGCCTACCCTCTCCTTTTGACCATTTCTGTTCTTTACAGGTGCAGCACATGGCCTTTCATCAATCCTTCAGATGTTGCTTTCCTATTACGAGTACCTGCAGCCAGCAGATCAGGAGCTTGTGTGGCAGAGCGTGGATTTTCTCATGGACCAAGAGCAGAACAGCAACTGGCCTCCTGAGCTGGGAGAGACAATTGAGAGGGAGAATGAGCTCGTACACTGGTGTCACGGAGCTCCAGGTTCTTTTACCACTGATGCTATGAATAGCCAGATGCTGACCCCATTGCTTTTCCATGTTAGGTGGTTCCACATAGAAGATAATCTCAGGATAAATTTAACTAATTTTGACGATTTATGAGAGGCAGACAAACTATGTAGGCTTTTTCCTCCTGTTAAGAGAGCTAATTTGTTGCTGAAGCAGCTGGAAGGATAGGCATATTTTCTGCCTTAGAGGTGTAGATGGTCACAGCTGAAGGAATTCTGAACTATGTGTTTTCTGCTCTTACTCCCTTTCCTGACTAGACCTCCAAGAGTGGGACAGATGAATGACAGCATGTGCTGGATAGAGAAATAGCATGTGAAAGAACACAGAAGCAGACACACCTGTGAGTTTTGGGAAAGCCTTCAGAGTAGCTTCCCCTCCCCCCCAATCAGAAGCAAAGTTTAGGTTTCGCTTATTTCTTGGATAATGCATAAATTTGACAAAAGTATTTTCATGTGAAGGGGAGTTTATACTATCAAGAGGCATTTTATTTTTTTTTCTGATAGTCACCCATATAAAACTTCAGAGAGAAAGAGAATCAATCCTTAGTTTGGTTTCCCGAGGTAAGGCTGATGTCTGTCCATTCAGAATCTAAGCCTGTATTTAAGCAATTATGGCAAGTAGTGCTGTGTATTGAAATTGCTTTTTTACCCCCAGGCATAACTTTATGAGTAACTAGTCATATTGGCTTGGTAATATTAAAAAACTCACTTTTCTTAGAAAATGTCCACGAGCATTGCTGCATTGCTTTTAAAGGTGTTCTATTTAAATTACAAGGACATTATAATTTCAAATATGCTTTCTGCTGATGCATTATCTTTTTGTTGATATGATTAAGGAACAGGTTTCCTGCTCTCACACTCTAATGAAATTAAATGAAAACATCTTTTGCTTACCCATGTCTTTAAGAGGATAAAAATACTTCTACAGCATGGCTGGCCTAGTGATGAAACCTTTGTTTCAGTATCTTGAGAGTGGCATTTAACTTGGGTTCAACTGTTAGTGGAGCCATAGTGAGATTCAACTGAAGTTACAAAATCCCAAAGGGCATAAAGAAGTTACTTTAGGAGTCATTTAGAGACATGTAAAGTAATTGTTACTGTTCTTGCCCAGTAAATCCTGTGTCCCACAACTGTTCTTGGCTAGTAATGCCATGTCATATGCATTTTTAACATGAACTGAGCTGTGCAGTGCTCTAATAAAGATTATGACTAAAATTACCTTGCCCATATGTATGTTTCTGACAGTGTAAATAGGTGAGGTGAATGGGGTTTGAAACCCATAGAAGACAGTGCTAAGAATTTACTGTTTTAAAGGCAAAGATGTGACTACTGTTTTAAACTGGTAAAAGACTAGGAATGTCAGAATAAACTCTGAAATTCAGTAATGCATTGAAAAGATTGAAAGTGTTGTCACAGGGAGTGGCTGAGTACATCATTTTAGCTTTTGAGCATACCAGATACTCTTCCCTCCATACACAGCATATAGAAATGTAACATTGACATGTGTAGATCATGAGAGTGTAGTTTTTATGTGTAATAATCTTTATTTTATTATGTGTTTTACAGTGTCCTTATTACAAAATACAATCTCACTGATATTTTCCTAGGCATTGCATATCTATTTGCCAAAGCCTACCTGGTTTCCAAGAAGCCTCAATATCTGGACACTTGTATCCGCTGTGGAGAGCTAACTTGGCAGAAAGGCTTGTTGAAGAAAGGACCTGGAATATGCCATGGAGTGGCTGGTAGTGCTTATGTGTTCCTGCTGCTGTATAGGCTCACTGGAAACTCAAAATACATATACAGGGCACAAAGGTTAGCATTTCTACCTTTCTGGATTCAGAGTAATACTGGAAAGTTTCAGGAACATTTATAAAGCTGCTCAGAGCCTGTTTTGATCACCACCCTCAGATATAATCTGAGTGTTTCAGCCTCAGGTGCAATTCTAGCTCTGAGTTGTGGGGCAGGCATACTCTGCAGGGAGCCCTGCAGTCCTGCTCCCAGGCTGTTGGCCACAGGGGAAGCATCAGGTTCTCCTGGTGTCCCTCCCTTCCTGCCCATGAGCCTGTGCTCCTCAGAAAACAAGGGTGGATGGGGATGAACAGCATGTGTCCAGGTCTCAGGCCAGAGGTCAGAACAGCAAAGTTGTGTAACTAAGTCCAGGAACAGAGTAAAATGTGATGCTCTTCTTTATACTGATTTTTCTGATCTTCAGAGCATTTAATGCTAGCCCTTAAAAATAAGTATAGGACCTGCTTTGATGTTATTTTTCTGGTTTTTAATTTATCATTCCCAGCTTTAGACAGTTGGACATAGTGCTATTTGGCTTAGGTAGTGGGGTAAATGCCACTTTGTCCTGATGAAAATTCTGTCTGCAGTTACCTTAATTTGATTTCTGGAATGTAATATACATGTTTGAAAATACAATAATGTTTGTTGCTGTTTTCCTTACACAATAAAAGAAATGAAGGGAAGTGATATAGTAATTAGGGTGACTTATTTTCAGCCATTTGCTTTGAAGTAAGAACATTTTATTTGTTTAGTTATTTCAGCATTACAGAATTTGTTGCATCGATGCAAAATACTGCTTGCAATCTGCAGAAATAAAAACCAAGATAAAAGTGATTAAAAAGTATTTCTTTAATAATATGTCTCATGGAAGAGGTTTATAACTCTCAAAGGAACATAACAGGCACAGTTTGCAAAGGTTTGCCTTTTCTAGAGGTCATGGAACTCAGTTTATCATGGAAATTGGAGAGTGTAAAATTTCCACATAATGTTAAACAATGCAGTTTTTTAATCATTGAATGTTATAAAAATGATGCTTTCAAACAACAAGTAGACATACAGCAACACCAGGTAATAACAAACTCTTTGTTTGTTTGTTTGTTTGTTTGTTTGTTTCTTAGGTTTGCAGACTTCTTATTTACAGAAGAATTTAAGGCTGGTTCCCGGGCATTAGAAAGTGTATATAGTCTGTATGAAGGCTTCTCAGGAACTGTGTGTTTCCTGACTGACTTGCTGCAACCCAACCAAGCTGAGTTTCCTCTCTTCAGTGTCTTTGTCTAGAAAGTGGCATCCTCCAGGGCCACGTCCTCACGGCAATGGGAGAGGGCACTGCGGTTTCACTTATTTGTCAAGAGAGGCTACCTACAAAACAAGCCAGTGGTACCACAAATGCTAGCCTTAACATAGCTGGGAGTCAGGTGAAAAAGAATACACACTGGGGCTTTGGGAGGGAAGTGTGTGGTCAAAAAAAAAAGGGAGCCAGTAAAAAAAAAAAGGGGGAGGTGATTGAATCTGATGGGGTAAATATTTAGCTGTAATAAGAAGCCAAATCTAATTATTCAAGTGGGAAAGAAAGGGGTGTTATCAAAATTTTCATTTGATGGTTACACAGGAGAAAAAAAAAAAAAGGAAGCTAGAATTAAAGGCATCTACAAAGAAGAAACAGTGATGCATCTAGTAGGTTTTAAAAAAGAGAACTGCAAAGCCAAGTCTCCATGTAGCAATGCACTTACTGGGAAGGGTGTCGTGGACTTGTCACTACACTGCACAAAGGCAAAATCTGGGATTTTTTACTTAAACCACATCTACTAGTTCTAGTAACATGTACTAGAAATGTCTATCTGGGAACTCTTTTACCTTCATATGCATATAATGGTAGCTATGTAGATAGCTATATATTCAGCCTGCAGTTTCATGGGTTCATTTCAGCTAGTGAGGTTTCCTAGGTGTAAATGAGAATTGAATTTGACCATTCCTTTCAGAGCTCATTTTGTGGCAAGGAGCTGGTCTCCTTACTGATTTACTGTAATCATGTCACTTCTTGTCAATGCCTTCCCTGTCACAGGGAAGAAAATGGAGCCGTGGAGAAGACTTGGATCAAAATGTTCAGTAGCAAAGATACAGCAGGCAAATGCTTTCTTCACAGTACAGCATTACTAGATAAGTATTGTTCAGTGACACAAAAGCTTCCTTTAAAAATTAATTACTTACAGCAACATTTCTGAACAATTACATACATATTTTAGAGAGTGGAAAATCTATTTTCCTTGGTGAATTTGTTCACTAGAAGCCCTGCAAACTGAATGCAAACCTTGGAATGGCATACTGATCTTAAGAAAAACCTGATAACAAAACTCAAAATTGCTTCTTTTCCTCATTAATAAAATAATGTATATAACCAAATGATTTGTAGCCATAGAAAGAAATGGGTTGCTCAACACTAGTTGCACTAGCACTTAAGGTTGTAATTATGTACTGGTTTATATGTATTATATATATATGACATGGTACTCAAAAGATTAAGAAAATGCTAATGTAGATTTGTACTAAAAAAACTATAACATCAATATCACTATTTAAAATATATTTACTATGTATTTATTTTTTATTTATATGGGAATAATGTAATGCAATTACCTTTAAAGACAGATTGGGAACACCAGTATGTCAAAAATCTAAGTTAGGTTGAAAAATCTGACCTACATGTACTGCCAAACAATGTAGCCTCTCTTCCTGCATTCTCAGCTGGAGGAGATTACCATTTCTTTATTTTTAATGCCTAATGGATTAGAGTTCCCATTTAATTTCAGTGAGCCTTGATCAGACTATAAGTTTGAGCCAGGTCATGCAATCCTTCTGCATTTTAATATAATAATCCCATTCCTACTCCTGACACTTATTTTAATGAGATTGCTTGCATTATTATGAGCTGCAAATGAGAATTTCTGCTCTTTTGTCTTGCACTGTGCAGCTCTAATTAATTACTTAATCATAGGAGTAACCATATTTCATTGGTGAATAAAGCAATGCACTTCTGTATCACTTTGTCAAGAATTTAGGAATTTTTTGGTGAATTGACACATTAAAATTCAATATATCTTTGTTACGTGATTATGATTTGGGGGATAAAAGGTCTTTTAAGAAAGCCATTAATGTCACTTAACTTTTTTACTCCAAGCAGTGACATGTACACGTAGGAGGATGTAATTCATAGGGAGGGAAACATGAATCTAAACCAGAAAGTCAATGGAGAAGTGCACGTGCTCTGCCCAGACACATTGAAATGCTCCTGTTAGATCAGAGCATTTGTCAGTAGTGAAGATCCTAGGTTGTTAGGATTTCTGTTGCTTCCTATACTGTGGGTGGCTCGTGGATTTCATAACTGGAACCTTTCAAAACAAATGTTTAAGGAAGGTAAAACTTGGCCTACCAACTTTTTCCCTCTGCTGAATTGCTTTTCAGTCTCAATTTATATGGTAGGGTAATGTCAGTCAGCTGAAACATGTAAGTAACAACATTTGTGCCATAGCATTTAGATTGCCAATGTAACTGTATTCTGTCTTACTCTAAGACAGACAAATAGATTCTGCCATGATCTACACTCAAGCTGTTGCAATCCTCCATTTATTGCCAGTCCTTTCATTTAGAGATCATAGAATCATAGATATTAGGGGTTGGAAGGGACCTAGAAGATCATCTAGTCCAACCCCCCTGCCCGAGCAGG